>JBAKGM010000326.1:38134699-38151546 GCA_037177215.1 Asparagus racemosus
GAAGCTTTCACTTTTACAGATTTATTACCAACTGATCTATTGACTACTAACTACGTGGATGACAAACAAAGAAAAGATCGACATGCAAAATAAGGACATTGTTTGAGGGATCATCCTACAGGCTTGAAACACATATTTAAGTGAGTAATCAACAATAGAGATCAACTAGAAGATTGCCCTTGGAAGTGCACTGCTCAAAGAGGCAACTAAGTAAAGGAAATCCAGGGAAGAACTGCACTATAATATCTGCTTTCTTAGTCTTAAGGTCCTTTGGAAGATCATATATCAACGTGCCAATCTGACTAAGAGTCTTGCTTTGTCTCCTCCACTTGTTTTAGTAATACATAGAAGACTGTATGCATTTTATCTAAAAATAGTAGGGAAGTAGATATATAAGTTTTGAGCTTTAGTATGAAAGTTGAAAATTCTCCTAACTCAAAGAACTTGTTACCTAAATACCTGTAACATCCAACAGTCAATAGGAATTGTAAACCACAAAATTTAAGTGATAAGCATCACAGTTTGAAGTAAACTCTTGTCAGTGTAATACAACATGTGTATGCGGACATTCGTGAGTTTGGTTCTAGTGTCAAATCAGTAAGAGATTGTGCCAAGTCAATTGCATTAACACATCCATGGGGGGAGAGAGGGCAAAAAGTGAGACAGAGAGGTTATTCCATCTCGTTGACAGAGCTTTTTGTCCACCAAAAAAAAAAAAAAAAAAAAAAAAAGAAAGAAAAGGAAAGAAAAATATAGAGTACCTTAAATAAGGTAATTACTGTTCTCAGAAAAAAGTAGAATAATAAAACGTCAGGGCTCAACCCGCATGTAGTTGATTTTAATAAAAAAGAACGATATTCTCTCTGCAATTGGTCATACAGTTGCTCCAGTAGGTAAAAAACCAGCATATTTGACATGCTAGCCAACTTTTAGAACGCTAGATGATTCATTAACAGACGTTTCACTCTAACTTTTAGTATTTCCATGAAATCTGTGAAAGAACAAAAAAGGAAGCCTGAATAAGTGTGAGGTCTATGCCTGTAATCTTAATGAATTCTCATGTCTGAAGCTTCTATATTGGATTCTCATTTCTTAGGTTATCATTGTTTTTTATGTCTATGGACATTCTAATCTTAGTTTGACTCTTAAATTGAGGTATGAAACATTTTAAGTATCTTCAACCCCTTCTTTTATATGCAGTTATCTTGTCTGTTTCTTTTTTGCCTATGTGGAAAATCACATCCTTCAGTTCATCTTATCACTTATATGTTAGCAACACTTTTTTGTGCCACGTTAGATTTTAATTCTGCTGCCAATTATTCCTATTTGCTTTTAATATGCATGATACAGCACAAAATAACTGCCAAACAAGACACCTTGCAAAAGTTTTGGTTCACATGGTTTGGTGTTTGCAAGACTGCTTCTTTTTTGACTATGTGAACAATCACATCTTTCAGTTCATCTTATCACTTCTATGTTTGCGACACTTTTTTGTGCCAAGTTAGATTTTAATTCCGCTGTCATTTATTCCTAATTGCTTTTAAAATTTGCATGATACAGCACAGAATAACTATCAAACAAGACACCTTGCAAAAATTTTGGTTCACATGGTTTGGTGTTTGCAAGAGTGCATGACGACTGCTTCAGGATCATCTTTGAGTTATACGAAGGCTGTGAATGCAACATACATATCATCTGTATTTCTAAAGTTCATTATTGAAAATGCAAAAACTGATACCTTTGAAGAACTGTATCTTAGCCTGGACGAAGCCGAAGCAGGGCAGAACATTTTGCCTTTGGGTAATGTTTCATCTCTCCATTCATAGTTGATGTGTATCTGCCAGTTTAGTAATTTTATTCTGTTTTTTGGCTGGAGGCTCTTTTGGCTTCATGATGTATAATTATTTGTTTTTCATGTAAGCTGGATTTCAAGTTTAGATCTATTATTAGTTTCCCAAACAGTATCCTTTACTTTCATCAGATTATTTTAGAACAATTAGTTTATTTTTAGTATGAGATTTCTGTCTGTAGTTCATCTTATGGCTTATTTTTTGTGCAGGTGAAAGGATTGAGAGTTATGTTATACAAGGTGTACTTAATTTCATTGGTACATCAGATGTAAAGTACATTCCTGACTTCCTCTTTAAATATCTTATTTATCTTCTAATGCCATCCATATTTTATGCTTCTGATTTGCAACTGTATTTCTATTGCAAGTGCTCACTCTTGCCTCCTCCATCATGAACTTCTGAACTTTATGATGGTGGCCATGTCAACTCAACTTTGTTCAGGGCCAACCCCAGGTCCAAAGGATGTGCATCCATTCATTGATGCTGCAATGCTTCAGGTGCTGATAAAAGGATCAGTCATCATCATCATCATCTTCTTTTTCTTCTTCCCTGGATTCATAAACTTGCTTATGGCAGTCTTGTTTGGGTTTATTTTGCAGGAAGGTACTGTGGTGACTTCTGTTGTTCGCAGGCTATTACTGAATTTTATCACCAGACCACGTATTCCTTTTAGTGGTACTGCCTATCCTGTCTATTCAGATGGAAACCAGCCAGGTGTTCTGCAGAGAGTTGGTTCTGCTGCTGGTATGGTGACTTCATTCTTTCATGTGCGCCATCTTATTTTAACTGTGTGCTACCTGTTTTTTATGCTTTTTCATTGGTTGAATACCTCCATAGCTCAATCACTGGATATTGAATCTGATATGATACATCAGATACCGTGTCCTGTTGTCTATCACTAATCGTGGTAGCATTGCTGATTGACATGTCTATCAGACTACTATCACTGTGAACGCATGGTCAAATGCAGTTGTTACATGCTGAGACCTATTCCATGTGGGATCAGCATGGCCTACCGGCTTTCTCATAGTATTCCTTCCTAAGGGTAGTGTGGCCATCAAATTCTGACATGAAACAAAAAGGCCATGTAAATATCATATGATGTCAGGGGATTCTTAGCTTTCTATTTTGGTCCTTCTGAAGGATCATTGTTTTCAGTTATGGTGATCAGAAATACAAGAATAAATTGTCTTCTAGAAGATGTCTCTTTCCCCGAGAGGAAAGCTGATACCTGTTAAATACCAACCTAGCCATCTTATATTTTTATCTTGAATGTCATCAAAAGTTCTAGAGATATATAGTAGTTTTGATTCTATAATGTTTTAGTGATGGTGGCATGCCAGTAATTATTGCTCTTATTTCTTGGTTGCATGTTCACTTGTTAACTTGAGCATTTGTTATAATATAAAATTAAGCCTCTGGACATCGTAATAGAATCTGCAAAAGATGTTAAATCAAAAGTTTAAATACAAAACTGCAAGATGACTTGGGTTATTAATTTCTGTTAAGGTAAAAGGAAGTAAGGAATTCATATTCTTTGTGTCAAGAGCAATAAAGTTTTGTTTAGAGTTCCTTTAAATGTTTTAGCAAGCCGAACTTTTTGGTTATGGCCTCTACCTTGTTGTGTATCTCTTAATTTGTTCTCCATTTGTTTCTTGCTGTTGATTCTGTGCTCTTCTTTTTTGTTTGTTTTTGCAGCAAACTTTGTGTTACTGCCATACTATACATTCAACTATCTAGTTAGTTCAAGTGGAGAAGTTTCAAGAAGTCCATTGGCAGACGTCAGTCTACTTGTTTTGCTTATTCTTATTCATTACAGAAAGTGTGTTAAGGTGGATGCGTCCACTGCAAATAATAACTTAGAGGATGTTGACTCCCATACCTATTTGAAGGAGAATTCAGTCTTTTATGACAACCCTTACTGCAAGGCCCTTGAAAATGCTCGAGATATTGAATGTAAGACACACTCATCTCCGTGTTTAAGCTATGTTAATTACATCATTGCACATAATCATTACTTGTTTGATTTCAGTTGATCGTGTTGATATAGAGGGAAATGCACAGAATGGACCACTTGTGAGATTACCTTTTGCATCCTTGTTTGACACACTTGGATTGTAAGAACCATTTATATTTTTCTTGCCTTATAATCCATGAGTAGTGTTTTTCTTTGTTAAACTTTCAATCAATATGCTTATTTATAATTCATGTGTTACTTGACAACTGTGGCAGTCCTATGCTAGGACTCCTATCTTGTTATGTCAGATAATTATTGTATTTATATTTGTTAGACATGCTCTTGGAAAGGCTTCATGATTTTCATTTAAAATTTCAATTATGAGAGCATCATTCCTTGGAAGATATTGCTTATATATACCAATGAAGCACTATTAATTCCCATGGGAAAAATGCACATCTGGTTTCTTGGTACTGCATGAAATTAGAACTTGCATAAAACTTGTATGAGCTGCATATATCAATTCTCCAGTAAAATTAAAATTTTTTTGTTTTCTGCAGTAGCCCAGTGGGGTAACATATGCTTTATGGATACCACAACTTTGCAGTAATCATAGAAAGTTTCAAAAAATCTTAGTCAGTCAAAAAAAAAAAAAAGCAAAAAAAAAAAAAAAAAAAAAAAAAAAAAACAAAAAAAAAAAAAACAAAAAAGAGAGAGGAGCTTTGGCTCTGCTATGAGGTGATGAGTTTCTGTTGGTTATTCTTTCTTCTCACGTTGGTATCTTCTTCAAGTGTGTAAGCGAGGATAGAGGAAGTTCGTGATAGGCTGCCTTAAGCTAGCAAAACTCAGTTGGTTTCTAGACAAATACTAAAACACTCCTTTGTGGCATCCCATGAGATGATGGACCTTAATATAGCTGAAGGAGAATTATAACAGCGTGGCTAGTAAAGGAATTTGATGTCATATATTTCTTTTGGTGGCTGTAGCAGAAATGATGTGGTAGATTAATGCCTTAATACATACATACATATACATGATATAAATACATACATATATAATTTATGAATAAGTTAGCACTGTAATTGGTTACAGATTCACAGAGACTTCTTGCATCATGCAACTATTGGATTTAGCTAGTGTTCTTACTGTTCCAGTGTTTGTAATTTAGTAACAGAAACATGCACAATTTACTGAAATGATCCATAATATACTACCAAAAGTTTGGTCAGCATCAGTTTTTCTATGGTAACATGTCAATGGATTTGAAGTTTTAAACCTTCCTGAAGACTAGTATAAGAAGTATATATTTCCTCAGACGAAAGTTCTATTCTATATACATTGATGATTGAATTGAATCTAAAATCTGTTAGTTCGAAGTTTTCAGATAAACCTAGTCTTCTTTTTTTTATAAAAAAGAATAGACCCTTTTATAGGAAATTTCATTTCAAAAGTGAAGCATTTTAAAGGTTTGTACTTTTTATGACAAAGATTGTGCAATTCTGCTACGCTTGAAGTGATGTCCTCTAGCATTAGAATGCATGAGTTGTTTTGAGCTATTCTGGAATTAAACAACTTATACCAATAACCATTTAACAATTTCTATTTTATCTATATTCTTCCTCAAATTTAAAAGTTTGTACTTTATGATCAAAGAATGCACATTTCTGCTGTGCTTGAATTGATGTCCTTTAGCATTAGAAATGCATGGGTTGTTTTGAGCTAGTCTGGAATTAATCAACTGTATATCAATAATCATTTAACAATTTCTATTTTATCGGACATTCACAATTATCCATGGGTTTGTTGATGTTTTTTGTCTATTTGAGGCTTTTGTGTTTTTTGTCGAACCCTTTTCTATGTTCAGCTACATCAATATAGTTATTACTCAGCATATATATAATATAAAAATCTTGAACATGCGAATATTCCCCAATATTTTTTTGGTTGTACTATACAATTTTCACTTGCCTCTGATGTAATAAGCTTGGAATTTATCAATTTCCGTCCCACTGTCCATTAATTATTTTTGTACACAGTTCTCAATGTTGGTGGTTACTCCTTTTTGGGACATGTTATTCTTTTGTATATGCCATTACATAAGCTATATTTAATGTGTACTTTTGATTTAGATATGATAATGATGCAACTATTCAGCAGAATTTAGTCACCCAAGTTTCACCTGAAATATTCCTGTTAGAGAACATGTGATCATTCACCCAAGACCTGGTAGGACCTGGAATAAGGAGTCCATATGCGGATAGTTGAATCATGAAATCTCTTGCATAACTAGTAATTCTGTCTACCACATTGCATTTTTGATTCATCCTGATGGATTTGTTTGTGCAGGTGCTTGGCTGAAGAGAGCTCTGTCTTGCTACTCTATTCCTTGGTCCATGGAAACTCTGATTTTCTGGAGTACGTCTTGGTGCGAACTGATTTGGATACATTGGTACTTATCTAGTCCCACATGATGATTTAATTTATACCTGTCTTTTTTGGGCATGAAAGGTGCAGTTAATTCAATTTAGGGTAATTGCAAAGAAGAATGATTTGCAAATTTGCGTTCCATGAATCTAATGGCTGAAAATCTTAATACATGTTGTGTAAGTCCACACTCAGACAACATTTAGATGTTTCTTGGTGTCGTTCTTGTGCATGTAGTGATGTACTTTATCTTTTTAAGCAAGTTTTGTTTTGTTGTTTATACTAATTAATCATGTTTTTGTTTGTCAAAATTGTCGACAGTTGATGCCGATCCTCCAAACGCTTTACAATGCTTCAACGCGGACGTCCAATCAAATCTACATGTTGTTAATTATCCTCCTCATTCTTAGTCAGGACTCATCTTTCAATGCTAGCATTCACAAGCTGGTAAGAGCCAGTGTCATAATTTGATAGTACATGGTAAAAATTTCATAATTTCGCAGAGTCAGGCAGTTAAATATTTTGCATTTACAGATTCTTCTAAATGTTCCATGGTATAAAGAGCGTCTTCTCCATCATACATCTCTTGGTTCTTTGATGGTTGTTATACTTATAAGAACTGTGAAGTACAATCTCTCCAAGTTGCGGGTGAGGGAATCCGTCGATACTTCTTTAGTATTCATTTAATTGTGATTTGTATTTTTGAAAATTTTGATGTATCTCTTACCTAGGATATCTTTTAAGAGATTTTACTTGTACTCCTGTGTTTTCAACTATATCTCTAAAAAGTTTCAAATATTCTGATACATTATGAGCTTGCTGCAAACATTCATTCTAATAACTCTACTTTTACATTGTATGATGGTGGCCAGTTCATTTGCTTATTGAAATTATGTGCTTGCATTGTTATATGGCTTGCATGCTAGTGCGCCGAACACTCTTTTTACCCATACAAAAGTTTAGCATTCAATTCTCCTTAAACTTGTTCCATCTTCATGTTGGTCCATACCATTAAGACCCTGTAGCCTCGTGCTCATAGGTGAATGCAATTCCTTGTAATCAGTATATGAATAAATTGACTATAGCACCTGTGTGTGTGTGTGTGTGTGTGTGTGTGTGTGTTCTACAACACTAGTCAGTATCTTAAACATCCTGATTCACACTTGACACCCTTGTACTGCAATGACAATAAAGCTCTGCCAGAAGGGCTACTGACATCATAAGTTCTCTTGTACTAGCTCTGCGCAACAACAAGCTTTACATTGTCTTTACTACAACCGAAACAAGAATAACACAATGCAATCATATGATGCTCGCAGGGAGGTTATGTCTTGTGATAAAAAAAACGGAGGCAACTTTGGCTGAGATCGACGATGTTGTGCAACTAACATCCTGGTGGAGAACTTTTTGTGAAGAATAATCAGTTAACCCACAGATTACAGTTGTTAGGGGGTATAGCTCCAGAAAATCAAGGGGTTCTCTCCTGCTGATCCATGATCTTGAATTACAACAGACAATGGTTTCGGAATTAATGGTAGCAGTAGACAAATATTTATAAGATAGGGTTAACACCTTCTGAAAGATTGTTTCTTTAGCTTTGCAACAACTCCAAGTTTACATGAAACAGATGTGAGCTGAAGTTGTTATGGACTGATTGCTGAACAAGTCAAACTGTCAAATGTGTCAGTATATCCAGATCTCATTTGAATTCAGAATCCAAAATTCTATTTCAGCTGGTAGGATTCTGAGTTCCTGGAGACTTGTTAGTAGTCCTAGCACGTTGAGGAAAGGAGAATATTCTACTTGTACAAATGCAGTAGAGTTCTAAGTTTTAAATCAATTCAAGATTGGTCAATGATAGAGTTCCTTAAGAAAACTTCTAAAATCATATAAATAGGAAAAAGCTCCCACTCTAGGCAAGGTCTTAACTCTTAAGGAACTGAAGTAAAACCCAAAATTAAAAACTCTAAATTGATTGAAAGGATGAGTCTTGTGTTTTCTTGAATGATGAAAAGTAGAGAGTAGGAAGAATACATTGTACACGCAATTTCATCATCTGAAATAAATAATAGGCTAAATAGCACTTATATACCCTATTGTTTCACCTACTTTTCACTTACATACCCCAACTTATATTTGGTAGCAAAAGAATACCCTAAAGTTTTTAAAACTTGCACATATATACCCTAACTTTTTTGGCGGCACTTAAATACCCTAACGGTTTTACAACCAGCACTTAAATACCCTAACGGTTTTACAACCAGCACTTAAATACCCTAAAGTTTTTAAAACTTGCACATAAATACCCTTAGTTATGCAAACATGAGGGTATTTAAGTGCAAAATTTAAAACCTTTAGGGAATTTAAGAACTTTAGGGTATTGAACCTTTTCCAAGAAGGGGGGAACAACCTGTTTAGGAACTCGTTTTTTCGCGTTATGCAATATAACATTTTCTTCTTTATCTGATGCCTCTCACTCTCTTTTCTCTTACACATACATCTTGGGGGGGTCTGCATGTGTGCCTTACATGTCCTGGTCATCAGTTAGTTTGCTGCCTTGTCTGGCACTTGCATGATCTTGATATTTGATACTCATACCATGGTGATCAAGGAATACTATATGCTGCATATTGCAGAGCTAAAATGCTTTAATAAGAATTCTCTGTTATTTATGTTCTAATCAATTCTCCACATCTGGTGGAGAACTTAAGCTTGGAAATGCGAAACTTTCTTGCTTCTTGGGATTCATGGTATATCATATCCATTGCTTGACTTTTACATGAAGTTTGAATTTTATAGAAATTATAGGAAGATTAAATTATAGGAAGATTGCTATAGCTGAAATAAACTATTTATTTTGAAATTATTGACGTGGGAGATATTTTTAGGATGTCTACCTTCATACCAACTGTTTGGCAATCCTGGCAAACATGGCTCCTCACGTTCACAGATTAAGTGCATATGCATCGCAGAGGCTGGTTAGCCTTTTTGATATGCTCTCTCGCAAGTATATGCTTCTTTTCTCTAAACTTTGCTTCTCTTCTGCAGCAAATTTAGCAAATTTCAGTAATTTCTCGAGAGACACTGACTAGTTTCCCCCAATTCTGTTCAATTTCATTCTTAGGTATACCAAACTTGCAGAATTGAAAAGTGATAAAATTCATAAAATTACTTCGGAGCAAGATGGAGACAGTACGACTGAAGACATGGTAGGTTTCTACTTTTGAATCTAATGGCGTTAATCTTCTTGCCATTTTTTTTTAAGAAACTAAAATCAGGACAATTTAGTAGTATCAAATGCCTCCTTGTCTTTTTATGATTGTCTAATGAAGGGATATTGAATCTGTTGCAGTCGACAGAGCTTCATATTTATACAGATTTCTTAAGAATAGTATTGGAGATTCTAAACGCAATCATCACATATGCTTTGCCTCGGAATCCTGAGGTAGTGTGTCCAGGACTTTTTGCTTGTGTGAGAAAATCTTTTTTTTTTTCATATCATAATAGTTGTTGCATTCATTTTGTAATTTGTTTTTTAACAGGTTGTATATGCAATAATGCACCGACAGGAGGTCTTTCTGCCATTCAAGAGTCATCCACGATTTAACGAGTTGCTTGAAAACATATATACGGTATGCTAAATATTCTTGCAATACTTGCATAGTTATTTGGGAATTGTGTTGCCATTCTGGAAAATTTTGGCTTCCTTCTGTGCCTTAGAGACGATCTTGGCATCTTATCTTTTCTCCTAGTCTCTTTCCCTGTCCAAGGGAAATTGAATTGCAGACCAAAAGGCACAAACCTATGTAATTGACCAGTGGCTGCAAGGTTCAGCGTCAAAATCTTCACTTGTTAACTCTTTCCTTAAGCAGTGATTTGTGCGCTCCTCTTTTAGAAGAGCTTTCTCGAGTTTTGAAGTTGCCCGCCACAGCTGATCCCATTACAATGGGTCAAAAGTTAGATGATAGTTGTAATGATCAGCGTGATTACCTAGAACTGATATGAAGTTCTTTTTCTAGGTTTTGGATTTCTTCAATAGTCGCATGGATATGCAGCAGACAAATGGTGGATGGTCTGTGGATGATGTCCTCCAAGTCATTATCATGAATTGCAGGTCCTGGCGTGGTGAGGGGATGAAGGTAATGTTCCTGGTTTGGAGAAAAAAAAATTAAATGTTGGCCATGTTGCTTTTGTATGATTCACGCTATTATTTGACACTGAGAAAACTGGCATAGCAGATGTTCACTCAATTGCGTTTCACTTATGAGCAAGAAAGTCATCCTGAGGAGTTCTTTATTCCCTATGTATGGCGGCTAGTTTTGTCCCACAGGTAACTTCTTTTGCTTATAGTGGTATCGGATGTCTGTTGCTCCTATTTCGCTGATTCTTTTGCTTGTAGTCTCTTAATTTTCAGCATAAATCATGATTTTTCCCCATTTTTGAGTACCTTCAGAGATGATAAATTAGGTACTTGCATATGCGCACTCGGATTATGCTTTTTCCCTTCAATAGTTTAGGATTCTAATAGTTTATGCTTACCACGGTTATTTTGGACCATATGCTTAATTTTCTTCAGCGGAATTTTTATTAAACAAGTTTTTAGTGGGAATATGAAAGAAATTGTTGCTATGAATTCTAATGCATACAGTTGGCATAAATGAGATAGATTGTGCCGGAATAATTTATTCTCGTACCAAAACAATAATCATACTTTTATTCTCTTTATTTTTGAAATTTCTACCTTCTTTATATTCCTGATACCTGACTTCCTACTGACTAGTTCCTGTTTTCCTTGTGAAGCAGTTTCAGCTTCAATGCTGATGCCATAAACTTGTTACCTATTGATCTGCCTGTAAGTGTAAGTATTTAAGAGGTGCTTCTTATTAGTTACTCTTTGTTAAATTATGTTACTGAATGAGGATGAGAGGAGATGATTAAACCAGCTCTTGACAGCACTGACTTATTATTGAAAGTGTTGATTATGATTCTTCTATATTTGTAATCATGCACTTGCATACATGCACACACACACACTTCTTACACAATGATAAACATCAATATATAATGTTCATTATCAAGTTATTGATTCATTGGTGTTATTCTTACTTCCCCCATTGGTTATTTTTCATTTGATAGCTTATTCACAACGGACAATTGCCTTTTTCTTCACCCAATTGATGGTTAGTTTCAAATTTTTGACTCCGATTGCAAAGTTTTAGATAGGTTGCTGAAGGACGAGAATACTCTATATTTAATTTTGAAAAGGGAAGACAGCTGAAACAGAAGTTATGATGACAATTGTACAGCTAAACATCATATCATGTTACCATAGGTGTTTTGAGATTAAGTCTTTTCAGATTGATTGGCAAATTTTGAAAATTTTGATGGTTTCTGCACTTCTTTCAAAAAATTGAAGGATACTCAGAAGTCTTTCAACATTTGCCAGTCAATCCGAAATGGTTTTGTAAGATATAAGATTGTTTATGCAGGGGGAAAAATGATGTAAGAGTGTGAATTATTAGCATAGTTATTTTTTTTCTTGTACTGTTTATCACCCACATGCATGGGCACACATTCACACACACCCCCATATAGCATTTGTAGTCAGCTAATCAGCACTTAAATACCTTATAGTTTCCCCTAGTTTCCGTTTATATACCCCAACTTACTTTTGGCAACACTTTATACTGTCCAGCACTTTTAGTACCTTGTGTTATGCAAGCACGAGAATATTCCCATGAATGCTCCCATGTTACACTCACATGCTACTTTTAGAACTTTCTAACTCTTAATCATTTTTAATTTACTGTTAAACCTACTACAATTCTATTTTGAACCTACCATCATTTTATCCGCCTTTTATTAACTAGAACATTTTGATCCATCTCAAATTCAGAATTAAGCTGGATGGTTTATTCGTTGCAGGATACACCAAGTGGTGAAGTAGCTGTATAGGTGTTAGCAAGTGCTAAAAGTCCAAAACCTAAGGAAAAGGCTGATGACAAGAGTTATTTACACCCTCTGGTGAAAGTAGCTGTATAGCGTGCTATCTTGCCCTAAAAGTCTTCAAAGCTCCCGAGATCAGGTTGTCGCGTTTTGTTGTACATAAAATAGCAAGAGATATTCGTCTCATTCTTTATGTTTATATTACCTTAACTCCGCTGTGTACTCCTCCTGGTTGGGTGAATATAGATATGAGCAGTTAATAAAGAAAAGTTATTTACATGTTCAATTGAGCCTACAAGTTACAAAAGCGTTACAGTCCAGAAACTAACGTTAATGCTTATTCATCTGCAGCATTTCTCGTGCGGTATGTCTTTGATTTTGCATGAAATTTGAAAATGTGTTCCCTTGGGGAGTTATATTTGTTTTGTAGGTTTTGCGCGCTTATTTCTCATCTTCAACTGCCACAGTTGTGTAAAAGGCAAGAGTCCACGACAGAAATCCCCTCTTCCATTCCCAGCTTCAGCCTTCACTTAAAGTATGAAGCTTTCGCTTGTTGGGGTTAATGGGATTATTGGTCACTGAGTTTTTCTCATAGATGTTTATATCTATCTTGTAAGTGATTGGATGACTAATCATCTAACTCAATATTAATTAGATTGCTAATCACTTCTAATGTTTTCCGCCAATTGATATAACTTAAAACAGTTGAACATTCTTAAGGACCTCCGTGTTACTTTACACTAGGCCCAGAGGTGCTACATGTCAAATTTTAGGGATTTGGCCCTTCATCTTCCATCTATACTCTACTAATTAAATAAAAAACTTAAACAGTTGCACATTCTTAGAACCTGCATATAATGCTAATCACACACACACACACACATATTACTTTATGTTACCAGCCACTTGGTTTTCTTAGCTATAACTTGCGTATTTAAATTTCCACAATAACTTCCTATAATTAACATTCATAATTAACAAGCCACAATAATGAACTTTAGGTTTGGAACACAGGGCATAATTAATATTGAGAAGGGATTCCAAATATGGATAGAAAATGGAAAATCTTCCTTCCAAGCCGATCAATCTTCCCTGTTAATAACTTTTCTTACCGTTTTTTTTCCTCTCAGTTTCAAGGCTTAAAAACTCCTCAAATTGAGGCTACTGAGTAAGTCTCTGTTTCTCTCTCTAGCTTTCACACACGCACAAAAACTCTCAATTCCTCTCGCATGTTTCTATATAATGTTACTTTCTCACTGATAAACCATTTCAGATTTGATTTTGATTTTTGTTTATTTTCTTTTTTAGGTTTTTAGTGGATTTGCTATGTGGGTTTTGATTTATACGGATTGATTTTAGAAATTGTTTGTGTGCATGTATTTTATTGTATTGTACTCTTTGATTAGTTCTTTCCTGACCAAGTAGGTCAAGAGCAAATTTTGTAACGGCCAAACAGGACAATGCGGCTGAAACTCTCTACAAGTAACTAGCTTAACTCATTGTCTTAAATTTGTGTTGGTCAATTGTATGTTTAATTTTTTCTATTTAAATTTTTACAGGTTCATTAGACCATAGATTGTTCCGTTTTGTTGAATATGGCTTGCATTGAAGCAATCCTAATTTGATTAGGATTAGAATTTTGACTGTGACCGGATAGGAAAATTATAATTAGAATTAAATTTCAATTAGAAGAGGACTAGGATTTGAATAATTCTAGAAAGTATCATGAGAAAAGAATCCTATATGGATTAGAATTGGTCAAAGAAAAGAATCCTACATTAACTCAAAATAGGAGAAAAAAATCTATAAATACTCCTTGAGAGGTTCATTATAATATGAGAAGAACACCATCAAGAAGATGAAGAAAAAGAAAAAGAAAAGGAGATTACTCTTGTGAGGATTTATAAGAGAAATGTTATTATTCTCTTGAGGATTTACAAAAAGCTGGAGCGATTACACTTATGAGGTGATAACGAGAGGAAAGTGTTTATGTATTCTTCTTCTTCAACTAATAAAAAAAATTTCACCCTTCTCCCGTGGACGTAGGCACATTACCGAACCACGTAAAATTTCTTGTTTGCATAGATTGTTGTTTATTCTTGATTATTTCACCATAAAGTTAAGGTTTTTTGCGAAACCCTAAAAATTAAAGTTTTTGTTCAGGATCTAAAATTGACTAGATTCCTATCACATTTTAATATGGCGGATTAAGCGGACTAAGAGATTTAGAGATGAACCTCCATAGCCTACTTTAAAGTACACAATAGTGGGGAGTGAGTGAGCTTTTATGACATGGTTAGGTCGTAGTCCGTATAATAGCTATTGTTTGAGTAATAACAAACTATCATTTGGTACTAATATTTGTTTGGGATGATATAGTACATGTAAAAATAGGTATATAAAGGTTAAGAGGTAAAATCATGCAAAAAATCAGTATTTAAGTTGATTTCAGTCTTGGAACCATAGATGGTCTACAGTGAACTACTGATGGTGAAGACTCATCGATGGTCCATAGCAAGTAATTGTAGAAATTCTAAAAAGATGATTTTGAACCATCAATGGTCTACAATGAACCATCGATGGTCACCACAAACCATTGATGGTGAACACTAAACAATCGCAAATTTTTAGAAACTCGAAATCAAACCATCAATGATCGACAAGCACCCATTGATGGTGCTCAATGAACCATCGATGGTCGTGAGGAACCAACGATGGTGATGATGAATTTTGGCAGGTTTGAAGAGTTAATCACAACCGTTCGTCAATCCCTTTCATCTCCAACTTTCACTATGATTTGTATATATATTTCCTGATCTATGAGAGGCTATATAAGATTGAAAGAGATAATTTGTGGAGAGAGTTCTAGGGTTTGAAAAAGAGAGCTTCAAGAGAGAAAATTTTAGGGTTTGAGAGAAGAAGATTGATCTGTGATTTGAACTCCCGGAACCTCAACAAACTCCTTCTCGTTATACTCAACAACATCGGATCATCTTAGTGAGAGGAGTTGTCCTTGGAATCAAGATCTACATCATTCTTTATCGAGCTTCGCTTCAATCTTTTTTGCTAATCGAAAGGGCTATAAGATCTTTCTATTTTTGTGATTAAATTATTTTGGTACTTTGTTTCAAACTTATTTTTACGGTATACTCAAGCCGGTGATAATTGAGGGTTGGGACTAGCTAGGGCTAGGTGTTACTTGCTGTGGAGAGTTAGATTAGATGACTGGTTTCGGGGAAATTCCAAGGTGCGGTGTTTGTAAGCTTACTGAATCAGGTTGTGATTCAGGCAAATTCTTGGCAAAGTAAGGAAGAAGGAAGAGTGAATGTAGTATTGTCATCCGAACCACTATAAAAATCTCGTGTGTTTGTTGGTTTGGTTGTTCACTTTTTTTTCTCTCTATATTTTCATTGCATATTCTGTGTTTTACAGAAAAACTGTAGCAACTATATTCAACTCTCCCCCCATCTCTCGATAAAATCAGTTATATATATCTAAATTGTGTGATTATTTGTACATTTAAATTTTAGACGATGAAAATCAATGTGGACTTGCTAAGATAGTTATCACCCAATTCCCTGTATCCTATCCTCTTTATCATTATCCTATCTTTCTATTGTTATTGCTCTCTCACACTATTATGCTATCACGACTTTTTCTTAACACTTTTTTTAACCTCCTACCATAAAATAATATCTTTTTCCTTATTGATAAATTATTTGAAGAAAAAGAAAATGAAAATAAGTAGATAATTTTCCACACACGAAAAAAATTTGTCTGCTTTTAACACGACTTTGAAGCCAGTTGCATTTCACTCGTATTTTCTAGATATGGTTGACAATTATACTCTAGGATTCATTAGGAATCAATAGTTTTATTTTCTTATTAAATTAGGTTCTAAGACTTACGTTGACATAAAACTCTTTGTTTTTTCCCCCTCTGTTTTTATTATGTTGTTTTAATGGCAAGAGAAAATTATGCTAATAAGAGGAATATAACAACAAAAAGAATCGCCAAAGACTTCTTTAATAAATAGTCTTAATAAGAATTAAGATCATTCTTTATAAAGATGCACCAAAAGGAATTCCCCGCAGCATCACACGAGTATAACACTAGTTTTTTCCCATGTGTAATATCCTGATCACTTATGAAAGTGAAAATTTGCGATATATAAGTAAACTTATATTGGATAATTATATCGGAAATATTAACTTGTGACATATTGAGTAAGCTACATTGCTTAAAAATAAATGAAAATTTACAACTTAAATTGACGGAAAACATTAGAGGTGAGTAGTAGTCCAATTAATACTTGATTACATGTCTGGTTATCTAAACAATTAAAATATAGGTATGGACATTCAATTATAAAATAAACACAGTGTTCAATGATCAAATTAACCTGTATATGTGGAAATTGAGGCTACTTTTTATTGACAGCTACTATCAAATTCTGGGTTTAGCTTTTATAAGTTTCTAAGGACTTGATTCAGAAGGAAAAAAGAGCGAGCTTCAACTTCACGACACACGGAACACGAGGCCCTCTGGATATATTTAAGGGAAAATTGCTTGGAGGAACCAAATTTAATTGGGCCAAGCATCCCCACCCCCCAACTAAAGTCAACAACTTCAAAGCCCTTATTCTAAAAAAGAAGTGCAAGTAACCCCCA
>JBAKGM010000326.1:38151646-38161935 GCA_037177215.1 Asparagus racemosus
AGGCTGCGATTTTCGTCGTCGAGTGGCTGATCTTCGTCGGCGAGTGGCTGATCTTTGTCGGCGAGGGCCTGATCTTCGTCGTCGTAGCGCTGATGACGTCGTTGAGGTCCCATCTTCTGTCGTCGAGGAGCAGATTTCTGTCGAGTGTTTGATCTTCGCTGTCGACGGGCTGATCTTCGCAGTCGAGGGGACGAGACGAAAGGGAAAGTAAGTATTACGCTGCGGGTTCGGGTTGTTGGTCTCGAGCAGGTAACCCGATTGGCCTATTTTCGATTTCAGACGTGTCCCTAGCGTTTGGGTGCGGATCCACACCCAAAACGCACCCGACACGGGTACGGGACTAAATTTCCCGTGTCGGGGTATCATAGCTCATACACATATTTGATGCATATGTACATATTTGATACACATATACACACTCATACACACATTTGATATATATGTACACAGCCATACACAATCATAGAAAAAAAACTCTCAATATTATCTCATTCCCTTACACACTCTCACTCACACGCCTGTATTACTTTACAGGTTGATTCTCAACTTTAATTCTCACACATATGCACATACGCTCACATACATACACTTGGTTACATGTACACGCTCATAGACACACTTGATACATATGTACACATTTGATACACATATACACACTCATGCACACTTTTGATATATATGTACACACCCATACACAATCATAGGAAAAAAACCCTCAATATTATCTCATTCCCTTACACACTGTCACTCATACACCTGTATTACTTTATAGGTTGCTTCTCAGACCACTCGTCCACCTCCTGTTGTTCCTCTAACACTACATTGGCTTTTGTCCATCCTTCTCCGAACGCTCAGGGTTCTACTACTCAGCGTTCTCCTCAGGATATTTCAATACTAAATCCTCTTGCTGGTCAATTGGGAGGCTGGTCAATTGGGAGGCGTGCTAGGTGCGTGTTAGGGGGCTTTAAGCAGGAGGGCTACAGCGAGGAGGACATTTACAAGGCTTTTGTTGATTATTTTCACTTAACTTAGTCGTGACTTGTACTTTTTACATATTTAAGACATTTATATATTTTAGATATCCTCTTTATGTTTCGTACTTAAGTAGTTTAAACTTACTTATCGCATTTTTATTCTAGTGAATATTTTGTTGTGGTTTTATGCGTGGGAATATATATGTTGAACATGGTGATTATGTATTTCTGTGGGAAACGAATTGTACGCATGGCAGGAGGAATCTTCAAAAGAAATTTAAAAAAAGATTATAATCGACGGTTATAACCGTTGGTGCCGATATCAGCACCAGTGGTTGTAACCGTTGGTGCAAGTGTCAGCACCAGTGGTTGTAACCAACCTCGAAAAATATGATGGTAAATTAGCAACAATGTCGTAACCAACGGTTGTAACTTGTAACCAACCTCGAAAAATATTGTATAAAGAGAAGGATTAGGCAAAAAAAAAATACTACAATCATGAATTTTTATGTCCCTTGAACGTGCAGTGCACGTGCAACAATGCTATTTCAAAGAATTGAAGAGATATATCAGCTTCCCACCTCTAGGAAAGAGTGAACGGAAGGAAAGAATCAAACCAACCTCGAAAAATATGATGGTAAATTAGCAAAGAGTACATCCGGAGGCTGCAAATAGAATATATGCAAAGTTTATATATGTAAAAATTTATTTTATTATTGATAATAAATCTTGGTTTTGTGTTGGTTTCACAAAACCAACAAGTCACTGCCTAATTAAAATATTAATAATCATCGCAAGCCTGCTAAGTTTAATAGCATCATCATTTTCTTTAGCCATGGGAAACCTCCGCTTAATCATCAACTGACTAGAATTTTATTTTAGATGAGACCTATATAGATAGTCATATAATCCAGGAGAAAATCTTCTTTTGGCATCTAATTAATGGATAGGTTCATATTTGCTCAGTAAATAATTGTGTATTTATCCCCTTCTCAAAACTCCATAAATGGAACCAAGTAAGAACAAATCCCTCCTCCTATTATTTTAGATGAGACTTACTTATTGATATTTTAAAAAAAATTAAAGAATGGTTTCTTTGATGTATTGTCCCTCAAATTGAAGGTATTTTAAAATTTACCCCCAATTCATTAATATTATAAAATTACCCCTCAAGTAGTAACATCCCCTCAATTTTATCTCTAAACTTGACTTCTAGAGTATCCCCTTGGAATATTCCGTTAAAAAGCATTCAAAGTTTTCAAAAATCTCTTTCCTATCCTCCACAAAATCAATTAAAATATCAATCAATTAACAGCCCCCTATTCTCTGATGCGGTTCATGCTTGCTGCAATCAGCAAATTAGTATCCACTGGAAGTATTTAGAAATATCAACTTCCTGTTGGTAGATAATAATTCCAGATCATCACCTCATAAGAAGTCATGTTAGATTGTGGGAAAGAGTATATAATGGTCACTATTAAATTGAGGATGGCTACTATTTGAAAGGTAAATTTAGAATATTAGTGATTTGGGAGGTAAATTGTAAAATACTTACAATGTGAGGGGTACATATTGAAAAACCTCATTAATGAATGCATCCCTTTCATCCGGTATGTTGAGAGCGTACAAACGTGGTTAACGTTTTCGCCTCTAACCAGTAGTATACGCATTTTTTGTTTCTTTTTTTAGTATACTTGCAAGGCTATGTTTAGATTAGGGATTTGTTTTATTCTGGGATTAATTTAATTCATTATATTTCCGTATTTTCATAATGCCGGCGTACACTGAAAATATCCTCTTTTTATGATACAGGTTCCCAAATCTTCTCTAGTTCGAATTTAGACCCCCAAATCTTGATATTCCTAAATAAGACCCTCAAATCTTGTAAGCTGTTTAGAAATAGACTCATTAGTTAGATTTAACCTTAATTGCTAAATTTCTTTTTTTAGTTCTTTTTTTTTCTCTATTATTGGTAGAGATTTTTTTATTTATTTATGAACCATTACATCCATTCAATAACTTTTTTCCTCTCTCAAACTCGTCATCCATTGTTTCTCTCTTTTTTTCATTCACAATCTACGAGAATTATTGGGCACTTAAAGCATGTTAGAGTTTGAGATTTTGAGAGTTAAATAGAGAGAAATAGGGGGAAATAGAGAAGAGAGGCATAAGAATTGAGGAATAAAGTTAAATGGAGATAGGATTTGTGCTCCTAAGAGGTTATTATTGTAACTCGCTCTATATGGTTAAGAATTAATCATGCTTAGATAAAAGAGTTTGGATAGAAATCAATCATAAGGTCTTTTTGGAACAACCTAGAGTTTTTTTTAAAATTTTTATTTAATTAATTAATTAATTATTATTATTATTATTATTATTTTGGAGAAATCCGGATGGAGTTTTACCATAAACTGCAGCCTCCAAACCCCATCACATTAAACATATGGTTGTACAAATATACATTGATTACACCCCCAACACCACAAAGTTTAATCAACAACTATGTGCTAGAAGACTTTACCATATATAGAATTCTCATAAACACCCCTGACAACTATTTTTTTATTAAACAAAAAAAAAACTGTTCTCTGGACACAAGTAAGAACTCAAAACTAGCCAAAGTCTCACAACATTTACTTGAAAAAGATACAAACTTAAAAATCCATGTTGCCTTCCATCAATAGCAGCAAGCTCCCCTATTGCAACCGAATCCCTTTGTTCAAAAAAGTCCAGCGATCTCCCCAACTTCCGCAGTGACTCTCTCCAGCAAGTTAAGCATCAGCATTTCCAGGTACTGGTTGTTTCTTCCTGCTCTTCTGACGAGTATATTTCATATTTTTTAACCTAGCAGGAATATTACCTAACCAAAAATAAAAAAACAGTGATTACTCTTGTTTTAAAATTTCAAGGGAATGTCTCTGTTTTTTATGAAAAATACAAAGATTTCGTTCATCACAAATACACCATGAAATACAACTTAAAGAATTTGGGGGCTACACCTTTCTTTCTTTTGTGAACGCCTCCTAAAAGCTTATTTGCTACAATGTGTGTACCCATACGAAAATTAAGATATAATACAGATTTATGGGTACACATGTAAAAGCTTTTTCTTATTATCGATAAATCTCATCCAAAACTCTAATCATCGTCATATTTACCTCTCTAGCCATTCTACAGAAAAGCAATTGCTGGAGCAGTGCAGTTCTGAAAATTCTAAGGCCAAGAGGCAAAACACTGAGGTTATATAATTGGTTACTCTTTAATTTTGTAAACGTCCACAGAAAAATCTGTACATTTCTTATATCTATTTTTGAATCCTACTTGACAGAAAAATCCTCTCAAAATCTGATTCAAAACCTTAGCTTGTATGAATAGTGTCATCATTGCGCCGAGGTGCGTCACTGTAAATAAATTGAATAATATTTTTTCGATTGAAAGCAAATTAAATATGTTACTTCAGTAACCAAAAGATGCACATATAACCCTCATATTACTATTATGACTAATACAGTAATAAGTGGTATTTGATGGATGGAGTTACCGCTAACATTGGCAAGAAAGACCAACAACAAAATTACTTGATTGATGCAGTATTTCTTAACAGTAACTTGATTTAGCCTTTGAACAAGTTATCCTATGATATAACAGCTGCCATTAAAAAAAGGAGGGTTTTGCATCTATACCCGTCAAATCTTTCATATTTGCAGATTTACCCTCTAAATCTTGATATTTGCAAACTTGCCACAAATTCTCACCCATTGGATTTTTCCTATCCCTCCAACTCAACAATGTGGGTTGTAAATTGCGGATTGTCAAAATTTGCCAATACGTTCGCAACATTTTCCCATCTAGAAACTAAAAATGTTAAGTGGAAGTTCAAAAACTCAATATGAGAATTGGGGGGTAATTTTGCAAATACCAAGATTTAGGGAGTAAATTTGCAAATATGAAATATTTGAGGGGTAAATATGCAAATAAGCCATAAAATTCTTATGACAATTAACTCACAAGGATTGTATTGCAAAACAAGTGATCCTGTACATAATACCAGGCTAAACATCATGATCTAAGACACACTGCAGTTATGTTTAGATGGATTAACTGATGAACACGCAAATACCTAACCTTTTACATTGAATTAGCTTCATCTGGGAACTACTCCGGCTTCTCAACGCGTAATCCCAAGTATTGATCCAATACATTCTGAACTACCTGCAACCTAAATAAGAATTAGAACCATATATGCCATGTAGAAGAAAATGTATGAATAATAATTAAGCACTCTAAAAATTTTCGTTGCCAGTCTAACAGCAGTTATCCCAGAAAAGTCTTACAGCCTAAGGCCTTGGTTTTGCGAATTCGATAATAAGGGAAATTAAAAACTTAAAACTTGCTTCCTTAAAACCACCAATTCGCACTTCTATACTCGTTTGCTACTAATCAATAGGGCATTGGTAACTCAGTTCTAACCAAGCAGTATACTCGGAAAATTTTCGGTCTCAACCAAGTATTGGAATTATGTGCTGTGATGAACTTTTACAACTAAACATACTACTTAATTCACATATAGGATTATTCTCATAAAAGGAAAAAAAAGTTCCCTAGAGGAATAACAGAAAGTACCTGAAAGGCAAATGCTTCCTTTCCCTTGAGAATTGCAGCCATTGCAGTATTCGGATCATCAAATACACTATAGAATATCTGGTAAAATTCATGCCTGCAGGTTATTTTACAGAAAGAGGTTAGCATCTTCATTGGTACATAAACCAAAAAAATCATACTCCTACTACATACTGCTGTTCTTTTGTCATCTGTTGATCCATCTCATCAAACTTTCTTGTCAGTACTTCTGCCGCAATTGGGGAAAGTGCGTGTAGAATGAGAGCCTCCAATGTTCTTGGGAATCGACGCTAAAGGCAAAAGAAAAGAAAAATAATAATTAATAGGAATTTTCATGGGCCTCTTTCAGCCTGAAAAAGCACTGATAATGACTAAATTGGATTTGGTTAACAACCGTCAACTGCGAGTGTTTCAGAGAAAAGATGAAGGCGATTTAGGCACACGTTAGCCACCTTTGCTAACGTGCACCATCGCCATTTCTTTGAGCTCAATTAGGGGTTTCTCGGTTCTTATTGGATGGCGGAATCTGCTGATGCCCCTCAAAGCTATGCTTCTGTTGTTAGTCGATATCGTCAAAAAAAATTAAGGGCTGAATTTGACTTTCGTTCCTCAACAGTTTGCTAATATGGAGAAGATCCAATTTGATGAGGAGGAATGGTCTAAAGATTTAGATATTTGGCATCATGCTTTGGTTGGATATGTTCTAGGTTCCAAGTTTCCTTTCCAAGCCATTAAGAGATTTGTCAATGATAACTGGAGCAGTGCAGGTTCAATTGGAGAATCTTCTATTGAAGCTGGAATGTTCTTATTCACTTTTCAATCTCCAGAAAGCATCGCTCAAATTATGGATCAGGGACCTTGGTATATTGATAATAAATTCTTAATTTTGCTGCCATGGTTGGTGGATTTGGATTTAGATAGCATTGATGTTAAAAGAGTTCCTATTTGGGTTAAATTACCTAACCTAAAATTGAATCTTTGGAATGATAAAGCCCTTAGTAAGATTGCTAGTGTCATTGGAGTTCCTATATGCACTGATGCAGTTACGGCTATCCCTGAGAGGCTCTCTTATGCTTGAATTTGTGTTGAAGTTAAGCAAATTCTGAATTCCCTGATAAAATCACTTTGTGCAGTCCTAATGGGAAGGAGTTTTCTCAATGTTTGGAGTATCAGTGGTTGCCTAAGAGGTGTACTGGTTGCTCTGTTTTTGGTCATAGTGATGTGGCTTGTCCAAAGGAGGATGCTAGAAAAGAATAGGTAGTTAAGCATTCAAAGAATGTAAGTTTTGAAGTTTCTGATGTCATAAATACTGGAGATAAACAATTAAATAGTGCTAGCGCTGAAGGTAATCTGGAAGTTTCGGATGCAAATTTGGAGATAAAGGGCAAGAAAGTTAAAGTTAGTAATGTTGATGATGAGCTTAATATCACAAGGAAGAGATCTACTGAAGTTGAAACCAGTAATTCTTTCTCTGCTCTCCAGGAGTCTCAACAGGATTCTGCTGCTCAGATTGTTAGAAGGGGCCCTGGAAGACCTAAAGGAAGCAATAAATCCGTTTGTGCTATAGTGAGAGGTAAAGGGGTTACTGGAAGCAATTCTATTAATCTTGGGTGAATTCAATAGGATGTTAGAATATTAGGGGTTTAAATGACCCCTGTAAGCAGAATGAAGTTAATCATTTTATCAAATCTAATAAATTAGCTTTGTTTTGTTTGCTTGAGACTAAGTTGAATGAAAATAAGACTCAAGGTGCTATTGGTACTATTGCTAACGGATGGGAGTACATTCATAACTTTGAGTTTGATACTCATGGTAGAATACTTGTTGTTTGGGACAATGATCAAGTTCATCTTCAATGTATTTTGGTATCAGATCAAATTATACTTTGTTTGGTGGAAGGTCAAGGTGGCTCTAAGGTTTTCTTTGTCACATTTTTGTATGCTTTTAATACTCAACATATGAGAACTCAACTTTGGATTGATCTCAGAAATTTAGCCTCTCATATTCATGCTCCTTGGGTTATTATGGGCGAATTTAACTGTGTTGCATATATGGAGGAAAGGATTAATGGCAGACATATCACAAGAAGTACCCTCCAGGAGTTGCAGTCTCTCTTCATGGATACTAGTCTTTTTGACCTTCATTATATAGGTCATAAATATACATGGTGTGATAAAGCACATGAAGGTCCAAGAATTTTTGAGAAACTGGATAGAGTGCTCATAAATTCTGATTGGCTAAATGTTTATGATGGCTCTTATGCAGAGTTTTTTCCCCCAGGAGTATCAGATCATTCCCCTATGTATTTATTTTTCCAGAATAGCTTTGCTACTTAAACTTCTTTCAAATTTTGTAACATGTGGTGCTCTCACCCTGATTTCCTATCTGTGGTTCAGCAGGCTTGGAGAACTGAGGTAGTTGGATCACCTATGTTTATCTTTGTAAGCAAGTTAAAAAATGTAAAGAAAGCTCTTAAATCCTTTCATAGACAATTCTTTGGAGGGATGCGTAGTAGAATTGAGAAAGCAAAACATGAGGAAGATAATATCCAAACTCAGATCCAAGCTGATCCTACCAATCAAGAGCTTTATGTCAAAGAAGATTTTTGTATTCAGAATTATAGAAGACTATTGAAAGATGAAGCTAAATTTCCGAAACAAAAAAGTCAAATGGATTAAAGAGGGAGTACTCAGCACTGCTTATTTTCATGCCAGTATGCCACTATTAAACAAAGAAGACAAAGCAACAAGATTGTTGCTCTGTACACAAAGGAGGGAGTCAAGCTTACTGATAGAACAGATATAAAAAAGGAGATCCTAACTTTCTATCAAAACTTGCTTGGGGAGTCTACTGAGATTCAAGATGTTAATACTGAAATATGTGACAGAGAAAAAGTTTCTGATGCCAGTTGTGTTGAATTATGCAGAATTATACTAGGGAAGAGATTAGAGAAGCTTTGCTCCAGATTAATGCAAGGAAAAGCCCAGGTCCAGATGGATTTTCATCTAAATTTTTCAAGAAATCTTGGCCTGTCATTGCAGATGATCTTTATGCTGCAGGTCGAAAGTTTTTTCAAACATGGTAAGCTGCTTCGGGAGGTGAATTCCACTACGATTGCTTTGATTCCTAAAGTTAAATCCCCTGCTTTTGCATCAGAGTTCAGACCAATAGCATATTGTAATGTCCTTTACAAATGTATCTCTAATGTCATCACCAACAGATTAAAATGTGTGATTAAAGATGTTGTAGGGCCTAATCAGGGTGCATTCATAAAGGGTAGGAGTATAGTGCATAATATTCTTTTGGCTCAAGAGATTGCTCAACACTATGGTAGAAGAAATATTAGTCCAAGGTGTATGCTCAAGATTGATCTCCGGAAAGCATATGATACTCTCAATTGGGATTTCTTGCAAACTATATTGGTGAAGTTTTTGAGATTCATTGGATGGTTTATGCAATGTGTTAGAAGAGTGAACTATTATGTTGTCATCAAAGGGGTGCTATGTGGTTTCTTTCAAGGTAGAAGGGGCATCAGACAAGGGGATCCAATGTCCCTGCATCTTTTTACAGTAGCTATGGAGTATCTAACTCGGCGTCTTGATGTTCTTGGTTCTTGTCCTTCATTCAAATTTTACCCAAGATGTCAAGCTCTTAAAATCACACATCTTACTTATGCCGATGATTTATTGCTCTTTTGCAAAGGTGAAGAACATTCTGTGAAGCTGCTTGTTGATTGTGACCAAAAATTTTCTAATGCTTCAGGAGTCCATGCAAATTTGGATAAAAGTTGTGTTTTTTTTGTGAGGGTTTCCAGCAGGTTAGACACAGCATTTTGCATCACATTCATTATTGTAAAGCCTCTTTACCTATTAGATACTTGGGGGTTCCTCTCACTGTTAAATCTCCTTCATATATGGATTGTTTGCTTTAGTTGAGATGATGGTGGGTAGAATTAAGAGTTGGTGCAACAAGTTCTTGTCATATGCAGGGAGAGCTCAACTTGTTCAATCAGTTTTAGTTAGCCTCCACACATTCTGGTCTTCAATCTTTATATTACCTAAGAAAGTTATCAAAGAGGTGGAAAATGTGGGTAGAAAATTTTTATGGGGTGGCGATGATAGCAAGAATAAAATTACCCTGGTGGTTTGGAAAACTCTGTGTCTCCCCAAAGCTTTAGGTGGTCTTAGATTTCATGAGACAGGTGATGCAAATATGGCTATGATGCTAAAACATCTATGGGATCTTGCTTTTAAAAGTGATAGCCTATGGATGAAATGGATACATGAGGTGTATATAAAGGAAGCTAGTCTATGGAACATTCCTGTCAAGCAGTCCCAATCTTGGGGCTTAAGGAAAATATTAAAACTAAGGCCTATTATCTCTCATATGGTGGAAATTAATGGTGATCACTTGACTTGGAAAGGGCCAGGACCTCCACTCAGTTCAAGAGGAGCTTATAATGCTACGGCTATTCCTTGTCAAAAAGTTCAATGGAGGAAATTAATATGGAGCAATTTTAATTTGCATAAGCATGCTTTCATCTTTTGGCTGGCATGTCATGGTAAGCTTCTCACCCGTGTATCTTTAAGAAGAAGAGGAACGATGATTAACACAGTTTGTCCTTTTTGCGAGCAATGTGATGAAACTATTCAACATCTATTTTTTGAATGTGAATTTAGTAGAAGGCTTTGGACT
>JBAKGM010000326.1:38184396-38200376 GCA_037177215.1 Asparagus racemosus
CCGCTTACTGAGTCTAGAGTCAAAAAGAATTCACCCAGGGGGTCTATCTGGCAAAAGGAACTTATAGGGGTGGAATGTTCACAAAGCAGTATCACAGGGGGTCTATGTACAGCTTAACCCTTTTTAAAATCCCACTTAAAATAAATCCCGGATAGGGTTTGAACATAGTTGCTCGAAGTCGAATACCATTAGCCTCTTTACTATACCAAAATCCTGAGGTTGTGATGAGCGTTTTACAATTTTATCCTCTTTAACATGCAACCTTGAAATTCAAGGGAACTAAGAACCTTACCTGTATAATATCCCAACTTCATGGACTCATTACTGAATAGAGATAGTTATGGTGCATGTAATATCTGCATAGTTCCTGTATCTCGAAGAGTCAGGAAGCATCATATTGTTTAATGAGATTTAATGTGAATAACTTATGTAATTTTAATTTTTTAAAAGTCTAACATAAGGTTGATAGGTCTAATTTCTTATTCATTTAAGATGATAACAGTTTAATATATTGTTTCTTCTTTGTTCCTTGCTTCACACACCTTCTTTTCCAGAGATTAATGTGCATTGTTTTCTTATTTGACATATCTTCACTGGAACAGGTCCATTTAGACTACCTAGAAGCGGGAGCGAATATCATAACTTCAGCATCCTATCAGGTTTCTTCTTCTTAGAACATTTCTTCGTAATAGTTCTTAGCTAAACCTGTAACCGTGATTGTTCATGGAGCAGGGTACAATTCAAGGTTTTGAATATAAAGGATTTTCTAGAGAAGAAAGTGAAGCTTTGCTGCGTAAAAGTGTTGAAATCGCATGTGAAGCACGGGATATATTCCAAAAGAGAGATTCAAAAGTCTCCTATAGTGATGGTGAAAGTAAAATTTCTTCCAAACAACAACCGATTTTTGTAGCAGCTTCTGTGGGCAGCTATGGTGCATATTTAGCTGATGGTTCTGAGTATAGGTAAGATTATTGGTGTTTGTTCATACCAATTCAAGTATTGTTTGCCTTAATGCTAATAACCGTTGTCTCCATATTTATGTCGTTTCCAATATTTGCAGTGGAGACTATGGCAAATCAGTTACCTTAGAAACATTGAAAGATTTCCATAGAAGAAGAGTTCAAGTTCTTGCAGAATCTGGTGCCGATCTAATTGCATTTGAGACAACACCCAACAAGAATGAAGCCCAGGTATATCCTGAGCTACATGCTTCCTTTTGGTACACTGACTATGTAATGATAGACCCCAATAAATTTGAAGCCATGAACAATCACCATTCAGCACTCTGATTAGTTCCTTAACTTCTATTGTGGCATGCACTAGATAGTACTTTTTGGTTGTTTTAATTGATTTATTCTGCTCATACAGGCTTATGCTGAACTTCTTGAGGAAGAAAATATAAATATCCCAGCATGGTTTTCCTTTAACTCAAAGGATGGAGTTAACGTGGTTAGTGGAGACTCCTTAACTGAGTGTGCTTCTATTGCTGATTCATGCAAGAAAGTTGTGGCAGTTGGAATCAATTGCACACCTCCCAGATTTATTCACAACCTAGTCCTTTCAGTTAAAAGGGTACTATTATTCACCTGCCTTAAATATTTTTCCAATATTATGTTTGTTTTGTTTTCTAACTGTTCTACATTGGCCCCTGATATGCATGCACATATTTTTTCTTTGTATGCTACAAGCTCATCTTGAAGAATTATTTTAGATATATAACGCCAAAGCTGTTTAGTATCATTATCAGAATTTTAGTATTCTACTTCTGATTATATAGTCTTATTTGAGGTTATGGTTTTGATCCACTGGTCGGTTATGCTATTGTATATTCTGCTATACTTGGAGTACTTCTCACTCATGTTTTGACTGCAAGATAAACATGGTATTTGAGAAGAGTAAATGTAATGTGGAACAAGTCATGATCTGTTCTGTGCGCTGAAATGGCAAACACAGTTGTATTTTGTTAATGGAACTATCTTCACTTGCGTGAGCTATGATCATCTTGTGTGAAGGTCTTCACTGACTGATAATGTGGATATTCTTTTGGGCTTTGAGTATGCAGACAAATCCACAGAGAATGGGTCATTAGACTTCTAACTAAGCTTTCAATTTTAGGTTTTCATTTGTATATTTCTTTTCAATCTTTTGATGTTTCAGTTGAGATGTAGGACACTTTAACTGAATTTTTAATTTCATAATCTTAAGTTCATTATGACTGGCGGCATCATCTACCTATCTATATTGGCATCATCTACCTATCTATACTGTTGAGAACAAAAAGACTCTTGTAACATTTTGCCAAGAAACGCCTAATAAAATATTGACCTTCTCATCTTCTTTACCACTCATTCCCAAGATTGCCATCTATCAATAGGTATGTTTTCCTTGGTAGCTACTTATATAATTGGCTTTCCCTTCTTTCTTGAAATTATATTAATTTGAATATTTCCTTAGGCTAAATTGTCAAATAGGTATATTCAGTCAGACCACTTTACCAGTTTGGTATTTTTTTCTTACTTGGACTACAATTAGGTATTAAAAGTGAGCCCAAGATGCAATTAGCTCCATTATCTCGCTGCCGAAGAAAAAATTTGCGCAAAACATTAGGTCATGTGGTCTCTTTTATGGATGAGTCTGAAGCTGACGTGGACAAGAGTAAATGAAATGGCATAGTTAGTTGAGATCTTGTTGATTGTCACGTGCTTCTCCTCCTCTATTCAAAATTATGGTTGAAATTAAAATTATGATTTATATCCAAAACCCCCTTTTCGTTTCTCATATACAATTTAGGGATCATCTTCAAATTAGGAAAAACGCCATTATGCCCTCTTCAAGCTCAAGCTCAAAAAAACATGTACTGCATCAAAGAATTGGGTATGGTTTCAACAGGTTGACGGGTATGGAATGGAGCTGCGAAAGGATCTGGTAGATTCTGCAACCTCTACTGTAGACTGCAATCTCTTCTCCCGTCTCTCTATAAACGAGGCTGGAAAATGGGGGGGTTGGCAAGTGTAGGGTTAGTTAAACTCCCTAAATATGTGTCGTGTCAAAAATCCAGTCAAGTCACCTAAACCCAGCCACATCAGCATCCTAGTATTCCTCAAATTAATTACGTGAGCTCACGTGATATTTTCACACGATTTTTTTTGCTGGCGGTGAGAAGATGCGGCCAATTGCATCAAGAGGTCACTTTTAATATCTAATTGTTGTCGGAGTTAGAAAAAAAAATACCAAACTGGTACTAAAGGTATCAATTTGGTAATTCAGCCTCTGTCCTTATTATGAATCTGGTCTCTCAATTAGCATTACTAATATAAGGATGGATGGCTATGTTATCTGGTACTTCTATGATGAAGTTGTACCCATACCTGACACATACCCGTACTAGAACTTCATGGACACTCCTTGGATATATGCATACAGTTATTTAGACATGTAGTCAATTATATGATATATGTTTTCATTTAACACACTTATCATACACTTCTTGGACGTATATCCTACACTGTACATCCATGTCTTGAAACTTGTTAGACATGGTGGGGTTTGTTTCACCCTATATCCAAGTACAAGACCTTGATTTTAAAGGATTTTTTTGGTATCTAGTTCAAAAATTAGAAGTTTCCAATTTATAATAATCAACATAATAAAAGAAGCTTAAAAATGCGATAAGAATTTTAATTTCAAGAACACATGAAATGAAAAACAAGAATGATCTAATTTAAATTATTAATTTCAATATATATATAGTCATGTCCCTGTGCCCTAGATTTTACAATTTTGCATTATCCCATACCTGTATCTGCATCCGTACCGGTATTCCTACCCATACCCGTTTCCATGCAACTTAGATGGTCCAACATTTTCAATATATTAATTTTCAGACTTTTCATCCATGACGATGAAATATTGCTATTATTTTTTATTGCAAATTTATGAGATTTAACATGGCATGTAACATGTTCGTTTATCAATTCTGTGTAGGTGACAGAGAAGCCAATTTTAATTTATCCTAACAGTGGGGAAACATATGATGGTGCTAAGAAGGAATGGGTGGTGAGTGAATTTCTAAATTACATCTAAGCAGGGAATTCCATTTGATGTGCTGTGTTCATGCTGAAAATTTTTTCTCTTACCTTTTTGCTCTGGTTTACTACTTTGGAGCTTTAGTGAATTTTCATACGCTCACCCACTTAACCTATGCATCATCCAAAAACATGGTTGACATTGTCTTGATGTAGCCTGTCTTTTATTTACTCATAGACCTTTTCAGTTATAAGATTATAAAAAGTTAAATGCTCTAAACATTTAAGTACAATGTTGCTCAATGGCATCCGTAGATGGGGGAAAGCATCTTTAGCCATTTCTGCCAACAACAGAAAAACTAATAGGGTAACAAAAGAATTTCCTTTAAAGGAACTTCAAGTGGGAACGAGTTGATTATGGTGGTTTATCATGTTGATTAGTAGTAGGAAAAAACTATTTTCTGTATTTTTTCAACTCCATTTTTTCAGCTGTTCTTAAAAGCATTGTTCATATATACATATTGGATAAGTTTCACAAACTACCATGAACTTTGTGTGTTCGCATTTAAACTACCATAAAGTTCTTTTTTCCCCAGAATCCCCATAATCTTTTTTCACTAGTCTACCATGCCATTGTTAGTGTAAGTTGTCACGTGTCTCGCCTGTGACATGTTTTCAACAATTTTGCCTTCTATGTACTTATATATCTTCTATATCCTTATGAACTTTGTGAGTGAGATAGATATAAATAAGGATAGCTTAGACCTTTTATCCAAGATGTTAAAGCCGTTAGCAACAATTTCCAGTAGTTCATGATATTTTTTGTAGTTTTGAAAGTACATGGTAATTTTCTCTCGCAAAAAAGTTCATGGTAGTTTGAGTGCAGAATCTCATAAAGTTAATGGTAGTCTTCCAAAAGTTACCCTTCACAATTTTGCCAAAGATGAGAATATGAGAAAATCCGTCTTCTCAAGCAGAACCTCCCTCTCAATTATTTTCCCTTTACAGTGACTAAAATCTTAAAAGTTATAATGGCACAAAAATTTCCATACCTTTTCTCTGATGATTTATAACATCCTCATACCCTTTACATTCTAGTTCTGGTCCAGTTGAATAAATTTCAAACCAATTTCACGCAGAGAGTAGGTTGGGTTTATGACATTAGATTTACCAGACAAAAATGTGAAGGCGTGTTATATGAAACTACTCACATTTGCTTGATCCTTACATTGAGCATTACACTTTAGATTCTGCATCAGATGTGTGAGTGATATCTGGTTGATTATTTCCCTTTTTTCCTTTGCAGGCATCTACTGGAGTTTCAGATGAAGATTTTATTTCATATGTGTGCAAATGGCGTGATGCGGGGGCCTCCCTTATCGGAGGATGTTGCAGGACAACCCCAAATACCATCAGAGCCATATCCAGGGTCCTAAATTAGGATTTTGATAGCTAAATATTCCATAAAAAGACTAGTTTTTTGCAATGTTGGAATGCTAGTTTATATATGTATCTGTGAGCACCGGTAGATGAACTATGTATCAGAAATTATTTACAAGAGAAGAATTTTTAAGCGCAGTTTACAGTGTTGTAGAGAAGAGTGGTTTGCAATAAAAGAAAGTCATTACCATACGGACGTGGTTAATAATCTTGATGCTTTCCCTCTGAATTTATGTTAGAAAAATGCATGCCATGGTCTTGTTACTATGGCCTTCTGTGTTATATAACAGCAGAGTATAATTTCACTTATCGAATTGATTTTATATTTCCTTACAGGTTCTAAGTGACTTGGGCCTTAGTTTCACGTCGACCCTTTTGAGGATAAAGTTGTCGACTCTTTCGGAGGATAAAGTTGTAGACTTTTATGTGTTAGAGAGAGCCTTGCTGTCTATTCATTCATCATGTCAGAAAGTGGTAAGCCAAATAATTATTCATCTCTATCATCACAATATAAAGCTAAGACCTGGTGTTTGTATAGCTAATGTGGCATCTAGCATTATGTACTAGGGACCCTGATCTGTAGTTCAATTTAATGGATAATCTTCAGTGTCAAGATCACCTGCGCATAATTCAGGTAGAAAATTTCCATCCATCCATCCTTGCTGACGAAATTCAATTATTTTTAATGCTGAAATGAGTAACACTTCTTCGTAATGTTATTCTGCAACTTTCATTAATTACTTGAAAGTTTTCTAACTAAATGTGTAAATACTATCATTTTTGTTCTCTCTTTTTCGGCAGATGGGCAGAATACTCTCTACGTAAAGGAAGTCTTCAAAATAGTGGTGCTCCACGCTGAACAAGCTTGCACAAGGTCTGAAGCTTTTCACTGATTTCTCTCTGTTTAGATCTGTCTCTGTCCAAATATTGAAATCACTCTTTCGATATTCACGGTGAGAGACGAAGGCCGAAAGCGCACAATGATGGCATGATCATTTCTCAACTAGAATTCTCTGACATGAGTTTTTGCATGATCTATCAGAATATTATTTGTCAATTAGAAAGAACACATCCCAATCGATACTTGAGCTCGCTCTCATTTTACAAATGTATGGTTTAGATAGATATTTGGAAATGTACTTCAGTCAATACAGGCTTCCGTGTAACTTTCTAATATTCTACGGACTAGTATTTGTTCGAAAATTATTTAGCAAGATGGGTGTTGCTATTTTTAACCTCTCTGTGCTCCGTATGTGTTTTTATGACCTAGCTGACGATGTGATAAAAAAATTTATATTTTACTGAAATACTTGCCCTGTATTGTGACAATCTCTTGTTCAATTTTTGTTGATAAACTGTAGACTGATGGATCACAATAGGCTGTGTTTAGCAAATCCCCTTAGCCTGGAACCTGGTTAGTGGGATCTAACCCACTTCACGGGAAAAATAAAATAAAATAAAATAAAAGGTAAAAGAAGAAGGAGAGAACTGGTGCAGTTTATTTAGCTCATTTTCTTTCCCTTAACTAGATTAAGATTGATCCACCCCCTTTCCTGAACCAATCCTATCCTGGTATGTTAAAGAGGTTAAGAGGATGTTTGGAAAGACTTATTTTTGGAATCTTATAAGTTATGCTGACTTTTAATGGTTTTTGACTTTTTTTGATAAAAATACTATAAAAATTGTTTGAGTAGAATAGTAATTTGCTTGGTCAACCTAATTTTTTTAAGTGAGTTTATAAGCTAGTTTTTCAAAAGCCAGAGTATACCAGATTTTTAAAATGGGACTTATAAGCTAACTTATTTGGAATTTTACCAAATAAGTAGAAATAAAAAAATTAGCTTGAAAGCTAGTTTGACTAAAAAATAAGCCTACTCAAAGACCCTCTAAACAGGTTAAGAGAGATTTGCCAAACATACCCATGGGAGAGTGTTTGGCAAACTCTGAAAATTGAGTCATGTGCAGACATGATTTAGTTTTGGCTTTGTTTTTTATTGGCAAAAACTAGACCGGTTTTTTCAAGCCAAAAGAAGGTGTTTAAAACTGGTTCTTTTTTAACCATCTATTCTTTGGGTAAAAAAAAAGAACCAATTTATCTCAAAATTGGACCAGAATCAATCTAGCCCAATTTTGAAGAGTTTGCCAAATAGGTTCATAGGGCCTGCTTGGTAAACCCATAAAACTAGACCAAGTGTAGACCTGATCTAACTTTTAGGTGTTTTCTAGTTGGGAAAGAACTAGGTCAACTTTGGCCCAATTTTTTTAGTTTATTTTTTGGCCCTTAAACTAAGTCAGAGTTGAATCAGGCATCCCCGATTTAATCCTTAATTGGAGTAGAGAGTATACCAAATTAGCCTGGCTTTGGACTTAGTGACCGAACAGGCCTATAGAGTCAGATCTTCCGCGAGACATCTATGTCTTGAATCATTCAATCAAATCAAACAGCACTATGTACATTATTCCAAAATAGTGAAGTGTCACGCAAATCTTCCACACCAAAAGAAGTTCAAGTACATCTTATCAACTTTACCTTAAGTTGATGTGGCATAAAGAGACGGTAAGAGATCTTACTGTTGCAAAATACTAAGACACAATCAACACACAAATACTAGATTTAGTATCAAACTAAAGTTACTTTGAAACTCATCTCATAATACTATACTTCTTTTCATGCCAACCTCTTCAAGAAAATGACATAGGGAAAATAAAAATAAAAATAAAGAGCCAACACCCTGAAACTGAGATTGAGAAAGAAAACTTAGCCACCACCTTGAATCTAAGTTTGGTGAAAACGGTTAAAAGAATAAAAAGTACGAGTAAGATTGCTTGAGAGAGGGGTTCAAAGCTCACAAAAAGCAAAAGATGGATACTTTGCTCAAAGTATGGACCATGATATCTCCTTTGACTGTCCATTGAACACATGGGGACAGGGGTAGATTGGGAATTGGAGGGGCAGAATGGGAATGGTGCTCTCTCTGTGAATTTGGAATATGTTCTTTGGCTTTGCACGATCTTTAAGGGTCAAGTTGTTCTAATTACTACGTGTGCTTGTTTGTTAACAAACTCGTAACAAAATGTGAGATTTTTTTAAAAAATGAGAGATGGATTGGATTCCCTTTTTCATTAATTTGAATCATTCATTATTTGAATAATAAAGGTAAACAAAGAGCTCATAAATTTTTTGATTTAGTTTACTATTTATGTTTGCCCTTTTTCTTTTTCTAAATTATGTAAAAAATGTGGCCAAACTAATTGCTTGGACTGTTCCATCATGCAACAGCTAAACTTCAAGTCCCCCAAAGATCTTTCTTGACCTTGACCACATAATTATTCTGTTTGCTACGTCATCTTGATGTACACTGTGTAACACAAAATTGAATGATGATAACAACATCAACCGCTAAGATTTTCTTCTCCAAATCGATCCAACGGTTAAAAAAAAAACCACCTTTAGCTTCATCCTTGGATAAGATCCATGTCATTCTCCTTAGCTATTGGATCATTAGAACATCATCTCTGTAACGAATCCAAGCCTTTATCCCCTTATCTTTTAGTGAATCACAACTAGGATTAGGGAAGGTTCTCTTTCACCTATTGATGCCATTATATCAAATTCTCTTACTCTACAATTTGAGGTAGCTAGTATGTCCCTTTCCTATTTAGTCTCAACATTCCATAGGAGCCCAAAAAATAAAATAAAATAAAATAAATTTTTTTTGGGGTGCAATTTACATGTTTTGAGGTCACGAGTGAGTAAGTTTGCAAACATATTGTAGAAGATGAGTACCTTTTGTCCTGTACACTCGCATTGCTGCCTAGTTGCCAGATTAGCTCTAATTAGGTGATAATTGAATAGTACCCAATTGCTCTAATTCTATCCCTATATTTCAATTTCAATGGCCGAAATGATGTCACATAGGACTCTAAATATTATCTTCAAGACTGCTATCGTCCCTAAAACCACTATTGTGAAAACCGATATTGTGAAAATGCAAATCCTACATGGCTTCATCTTAGCCATTTGAATTGAAATAGAGACGTAGAATTGGCGTAATTGATACTCTTCAATTACCATGAGGATCTGAATCCCTAGTTGCACATCATCAGTAACTCATATACGAACAAAACATTTCATTTAGAACAAATCTTAACCGTCCAAGCAAGAACGGATGCATATATAATCTTAGGGGATAGCTGCACCTTTGAGATTATGCAAATTTCATTCTAAAGTATTATGAACTTGCAATTTGTCCCCTATTTTTAATAAATATTTGCATTCTATTTTCGTTTTAGCCTATTTAAATTGGAAATTTAGCCTATTCATCAAGAATGTTCTTCTATAATATTACATTTTAAGTTTTAGAAAAATAGATATTTATTGCCTCTCCTCCTGAATATTTTTTTGGTTATGCCATTGCATCCATATGTTCGACATCAGATTCAGTTTAAGATTTATAGTCGACTGTTCTTTTTTTTTCTTCGTTTTTTGCTTTTATTTTTGTTTTATTGTGTTTTTTTGAGAGTATCAGAATACCTCCCATTAGGAACTCACTTTTGAGCTTAAGCACTAGTTCATGCAAATTTGTGGCCAACATGGGACCTAATTTGAGTGGAAGCCTCACTAGAGGAGAGGTTGTTAGAGGTGCCATTATTATGATGGGAAGGAATGAGGTCTAATCTAAGACGATTCTAGGAGAGTTACCCTCTTTAGAAATCAAAATCAGCATTATTTTATTTTGCTAATCATAGATTATTGCCTCATCGGTTAGGTTGTCTAAACCTTGATTTGCGTGAATTAAGACCATCTCATAGGCTAAGGGCACAGTCTCCCACACGGAATGTGGTCTTTAAATAAATAAAAATAAAAATTCTAAAGCTGCAATTGATGATTAAGAAAACCCCTAAAATGAGGCCCCAATCAACAACAAAGTCCTAAAAGATAAATAATAGCTAAGGACCGGATGATTTTTCACTTGAATTCTCCAAAGTAATACTATGAAGTTTAATTTATCACTAGGCAAACGAGCGAATGAAAAATCCCGGACGACTCAAAAAATCATCCTCTTTTTAATTGTTTCTATTATTCTTTTAAATTCGGGATGATATTTTCGCCTTTTTCTTTTAATGATATGCTTGGAATGTGACAAGATAGATTTGAGGGTGATAATTTAGGGACTCCAAGTAAACAATATTTATTAGGTTGAGTAGATCACAACTTGTTTAGAGGGGTTATGTAAAAAAAAAAAAAAGAAAAAGGCCTCGAAGTTAATTGAGATTACCTCAAAAGGGCCCAACCTTAAAGGGAATTATGTGAAATTTACCCTATTTTGTAAACAACAACACACGGATCAGTCGCCATTCACCCCAAATTCTAGGTGAATCTTCCAACTAGATTTGATCACTCTCATTAGAGAGTGGGGCGTGGGCCACTCAAAAGCAAGAAGGGGGCCGGAGTTTAGAGACGCCCAAAACCCTAGAAAGCCCAACCCTTTCCCATGCATAGCATAAAAGCAAATCTACGCCCAAGCACCTAGAAGGTTAATGCAAAATTAAAATCTTAAAAAAAATATAAAACAAAAAAAATTCTTTATACTTGCTTTTTTAGCTTCCCCAAGGGGACAATCAAAAGGAGAAGATGAGTAGAAATTTGTGTCATAATATTTTAAAGTTAAGGATTCATTACATTTAGGTTTCATGATGTATGGCATAATTATATGAGTGATTCTTGAGTACATATTTCTATATAAGTAATATAGATTTCGATTGCATCTACACGAGTAACCTTCAGAAAGAAAAAAAAACTTTGGGTGGGTTTTGGGGGTGGGGGTGGGGGGAGGGGGAGGGGGTGGTTCACCCAAATAGTTGCAACCAGTAATCTCAAAATTACTTGTATACGTTATTTTATGTAGACTCTAGAGACACTCATGTAATTATACTATAATTCAGATTTTGGATGCAATTAATCCTAAATTGAAATATTGTTCCGGTTTTGTCAAACTTGCACTAATTTTTAAGTATTGACAATGTTATGTAAAATTGAAGACATTATATTTAATGTTATTCTCAAAGACTATTTATATAGATTTATTATTTATTTTTAATTATCACAGTTAACTGATTGAGTAACTCTTTTATTATCATAATTAATTGTTGTTTACACAAATGATAGTAAACAATGAATTTGTACTTCGACCGTCGTCAGTTTCTTGCATGGAGTGCGGGGCCCGGGGCATATCCTATTTTCAAAATTATATTTCACATCAAATAATTTTATAAAATAAATTCATAAAAAAAGTAATAAAATAAGCATTTAAATATGCATTGCCTGGTTCTAGGACTGCCCTTGGTTTTGTGGACAAAGGAGAGAGGGGAGAGAGAAAGCGAGAGCTCAAGCTCAGTCTTGCACTTTTATTCTCTTCAAATTTGACGCTTTGCTGTACAATTGAGACTTAATTCTCGAATTAGAGTGCTCTCATTCTCTTCAAAGCTCCAATTTTTCTCAGTTGGGTCCATCTTTATTTTCTCGAATTCTAATGCCCATCTCATTTTCATCAATACCCATCTCTTGTTTCTCAAAATCTCACCGTACGAGTGGCTAAAGATCCCATTTTGTTTCTTTCCTTCTTCTGTTTATTGTATAATTTTGAGTGGCTCTCTTTTTTTTTCGATGTTATTTGTTAGAAGTCCTGCAGCTCACAGGAAATCATGAGAGATGTTAATTCGAAGAAGAGCAAGGTTTTTTGAACCAGAAATTTTTATCAATTTAGGTTTTTTAATTTTTGAAATTTTTTTGGATATTGCTTCTGGGTTGCTGATTTGGTCTTTTTTCTCTGTTGTTTGTTTCGTAGCAGCTTTCATGGTCTAAAACCTTTGTTAAAAAATGGTTCAGTCTCAAGAGCAAACTTGAGGATTTTCATGCAGATGATCTTGTTGGAAGAGGTAATTCTAATTTTTTCTAGGATTTATTAATGTATTTTGTGCTTAATTGAAATACTCTGCAACATTTGTTTTAGATAATGCTATACGAAATTCCTCTGATCCACAGAATGATGGTATTCATACCCCAGTTTTCTTTCTTCCTCTTTTGCTTTTTTCCTTAGAATGTTTTTTTTTTTTGGCCTTTTTCAGTACGTGATGGAGAACCAAGGACCAACTTCTCAGAGAGGGAATCATGCACAGGAAAGAAAAGCAAAACAGGTTACATTCACTTTGGGCCACAAATTTATTTATTTATTTTTCATTTCCCCCCAACATTTCTTGAAATATTGTTCGAATTGTCATATGGCTTCTCACTCCTCAGAGAGATTTTCTTCCAATAAGAATCCTGATCGAGCTCGACAAGGAAGATTCGATTATGATGTAGCTCATGTTACAGATACACAGGACTATAGGTATATTGAAATTAAACTGCCAATAATACATGGTTTCAATTTTTTTTTTCTTTTCAAATTCTCGAGGTAAACATTATTGTTTTTATTATAGCATATTTGTTGCAACATGGAATGTGGGTGGAAAATCACCACCGAGTAACTTGAATCTCGACGATTGGCTTCATTCCTCTCCTCCAGCTGATGTGTATGTTTTGGGGTAAAATATCTATCCCTGTTGTAGTTTACTTAGTCTTTTATGAATATGCTTTGACAATTTGAATCCTTAGGTTTCAAGAGATTGTGCCCTTGAATGCTGGTAATGTTCTTGGAACCGAAGATAATGCCCCCGCAAGAAAATGGGTTTCCTTAATTAGAGGGACACTGAACAATATTCCGGGTTCTAATTACAATTGTAGTTATTACACCCCTTCACCTGTTCCTGATCCAATTGTGGAGCTTAATGCTGATTTTGAAGGAGGCTCAACGAGGCAGAAGAATGCTTCTTTCTTCCATCGAAGATCGTTTCAGGCTCTGAGTCGGAGCATGAGGCTTGATGGAGATATGATGGTGTCTCATCCGAGACTAGATCGTCGGTTTAGTGTATGTGATAGGGTTAGTTTTGGAAGTAGACCGAGTGATTTTGATGCTAACTTCAAATGCGGTGGTTCTGATGATGAAGAGAATATCGGCTGTGAGTCTCCAAGTAGCCTTTTCTACTCGTCAATGTCTTATGGTTATGGTGTTCAGCCGGTCATGGAGGAGCGAGAGAGGTCTAGAGGAAACTCTAGGTACTTTTTTATGAAGAAAATTTTCACTATATATACTACATGTTTTGTAACTATATAAGGGTAAATTACCAAAAGAAATCTTCTTAATGTTTCAAAGTTATAAGTTTTGTTCCCTTTGTTTCAATTTTTCTTAAATTCACTTGGATTCAAATTTGTATTCATAGCGTATGACAATTTTCTCGACTCCCAGATAAACATCTGTGTGATTATTATATTGAAAACTGATGGTTACATTGAAGTGATTGATGATTATTTGAGTATCAATTTGAACTTAATGAAGTGTCATTTTAAGACTTTAGTGATAATATTTTTGTGATTCTTTCAAACCATAAGGCGATATTTTGTAATTTACCCATCATTTTATTATGCCCTTGTGACTAACCTACTTCATGTTGGGATAATTCTAGGTATTGCTTGGTCGCTAGCAAGCAAATGGTTGGAATATTTCTCATGGTCTGGATACGAAGAGAGCTAAGAGATGATGTGAAGAACATGAAGGTTTCTTGTGTTGGAAGGGGTTTGATGGGCTATCTTGGAAACAAGGTAATCGTTTTCTCTTTTCTCAGCGATAGTGTTCTTTATGTACCCAAATTTCATTCAATTACTATCCACTACTAAGTTTTGTTTTTTCTGTTCCTTGTAAAAAGAAGCAAGAAATGAATGGTTGTATTTAATAATTAGGTGTTTATCTTGTTGTTACAGGGTTCGATTTCAATCAGCATGATTTTGCATCAAACAAGCTTCTGTTTCATTTGTAGTCATTTGACTTCAGGTCAGAAGGAGGGGGATGAATTGAGGAGGAACTCTGATGTTATGGAAATTTTGAGGAAAACCCGATTCCCACGGGTTAATGGGAAAAGTGATGAGAAATCACCTGAGACTATTCTTGATCATGAGTAAGAATGAAGAATTTTTGGAGAAAATTAGAAATATTTCAATTCACCAATTTATTCTTTTTTCAGACAATCTATATAAATCTTATTTTTCCTTGTTTTAGTCGAGTAATATGGCTTGGGGATTTGAATTACCGAATTGCACTTTCATATCGATCTGCAAAGGCTCTAGTGGAGATGCATAATTGGAGAGCATTGTTGGACAAAGATCAGGTGAATTTCTTTCTTTAAAGAAAATGTGATGAATTTCTTAAGATATTCTTGCTTTCATCTAAACCTTCAATTACTTTATGATAACAGCTTAGAATAGAACAAAGATCTGGTCGTGTTTTCAGTGGCTGGAAAGAAGGAAGAATATATTTTCCTCCAACATACAAGTATTCAAATAACTCAGATCGATACACTGGTGATGACATGAATCCAAAAGAAAAGCGAAGAACGCCAGCTTGGTATAAAACTTGCGACAATATCTACTTGAGAAAAGGATACTATTTCTCATAATTTTTATTAGCTGATATGGGATTATTTGTCTTTGTTTGTAAGGTGTGATCGTATCTTGTGGTATGGACAAGGCCTCAATCAGTTATCTTATGTTCGTGGAGAGTCGAGATTCTCTGATCATAGACCAGTGTATAGCATTTTAACAGCAGAGGTTGAATTGATTAATTGTAGCAAAATCAGGAGGAACAATTTCTTGACCTCTCGAGTTGAGGTGGAAGAACTATTGCCTCGTTCACATGGATACACTGAACTCAGTTTCTTTTGAATAAGGAGGATGCAATTTCTAGTATCAGAGAATTAGTTGTTGTTTCCTTTTTTGGTAAGATACTAGTAAACAAGAAGTAATGGTTCTCTCTTTCTCGCATAAATTGTGAACTTTTCTATTAGTATATATAAACCGAATATTCAAGTTTCTGACTATTCTTAGGAATGTAATTAGTATGTCTTGCTTCTCTTAAAGGCCAAGGTGATCTGGACCTTTTCATTCAAGTGTAAACAATCACCACACGAGGAAAGAGGTACCATCCTCTTAGAGATTAATATATAAATTTTTTTGTTTCATATAATATTGATTTTTGTTGTTGTTGTTGTTGTTTACTAACAGTGATTATGAGAAGAAGAGACAATAGCTTCGCCAATAATTTTGAAGGTAATTTCTTCTCCTTTGCTTCTAGTTTTAATATTTGAGTTAATGCTCTTCTATAAGTTCGTTTTCGGTGTTCTCACTTTCATCTTTTTGTTCTCATCAGGATTGCAATTTTGCTACTAACCGAGAACTGAGCCTGAAACTATTTGTGAGATGAAAGGGCTAATCAACTGCTAACTATACAAAAAATCAGTTGATGAGGGCAACAAATAAAAGGACAAGTTGCCCTTTTCTTATACATATGATTTTGTATAATTCTTTTGATCAAGTTGTGGTGATTCCAACTTTTTTTTTTTTTTGGGGGGGGGGGGGGGGGG
>JBAKGM010000326.1:38200476-38212698 GCA_037177215.1 Asparagus racemosus
GGGCGCTCCAATGTGTTTTTGTACACTGAAGATGTGATAGAATGCCTAGGAACAAGCAATCATTTGTACAGTCCTTCTGGTTTATTTTATGATTTTCAAGAGGAGAGTTAAAGAATTGCATACATACTTAATGGTGTAGAGAAAAAAGTACTGTTTTTATGATTCTTTCAGGGTATGGCTCTATGAGTTTCTGCTGTAAATGGTTATTATCACCATGAATTCATTGTTGTCGCTTTATTGCACAGAATCATGAAAAAGCAAGAAAATGGCAGATCTTGTGGGTAGAGTTGAAGGCATGGATCTTTGCACAATTGAAAACAAAGGGAAGAATTCAGAACGAGATGCAAGCAATAAGTTATAATTCCGACAAGAGTATGCTCCTGAGGATTAGGATATTTGAAAGATAGAGCCTAATGAAATGTGGATGTATTAGTTACTGTTAAACTCCTCTCACCAAAACTCTGGAGTTATTATTATGGTGAGAGTTGAGAGTTATGATTTTATAATCTAGTGTGAATTGTATGTTGCGGTAAACGAGTTAAAAAGTTTAACCAAGGAGGTCTATCTGCAGCAATGAAACTATGGGCATAGTAAATTCAAAACAGCGATACTACAGGTGATCTATGTGCAATTAATCCGACAATCTAACATGTCTGTGCAAATTGATCACCCTGTTCATGGGCTGAAATCTGAACTCTTGTAAGTATTATATTTAGCTGTCCTACTTTGGGACCGAAACTATGTATTTTCTCTGTAAATCAAGTTCAGACTTACAAGAAAGGGTGCTTTCTTCAACTTTGGGCATGCAACTGACAGATGCGGCCTCAGCCTTATGCTGCTCCCTCTCAAGTCGTATTATGAGCTAGCTCTCTGAACAAAAGCTTAAATCTCATTATTAGGATTATTGGGCCAAGGATATACGGCAGTTGTTTAATGCTCTTTTGGTGCAGCCGATCATGTCTCCTTCAGTTCTTGTTGGGGGCAGGGCCTGCCTCATCAGTGCAGTCTTCAGATGAGAGCATGAGTGGTTAGGTTTCCTTGTAGTCTTAGAGGCTGTTTGGTTCATTTCCTAATAATATGGGAAATGAAAATCTAGTCCACAAAACTAAATCCATTGTTTTCCATGCACTTCTTAGAAAACCAAAATCGCGGTTTGTTTCGGCTTGAAATTGATTGTGGGAAAAGAGGGGAGGGAGTGTGTGGGGTAAGCGAATCTCTAGTTTGTTTTAAATCCAAAGAATAAGAAATGTGAGAGTAGAAGAATGAGACATATAGTGGAAAAGCCGAGGTGGCTCAATTACTAATAAGGCTGTGCCAATTCCTTTCAAAAAGCTAAGAATTGGCTTTTCTTAGAATTAGGGTATTCGCTCTTTTTTTTTGGAAACAAACAACATTATAGGAGTCTTATAATTGTCTACGAGTTATTTTTTGTTCTATTTTTAAGTTTTCCACGCGGTTTCCATATTTAATAATCATAGTTGTTCATTGATTGGTAAAATTGCGCAGATAATCCATCTTATCTATATCTTCAGCAGTACTTAAATCTAACTAACCATACTTGGGTTAATATTAGAATTAAGTTCCCTCTTCTCGCAAAATAAAGGATGACAAACACTAATTAAGAACCTGAAGAGTAAAGTTGTATTGAAAGTATAGATAAATTGGGTTATTTGTAACTAGTCCTTCATTGATTCATATATTAAACGTGTGGTTTAACGCGTGAGACATGTAATTGATCAAATTTCTTTGAAGATGATTGATTGAAAGAGAGAAAAAGACCCTTAACAGTGAACACAATGTCAGTTAAACGACAGACATTATATAGCAATATATATCCTTTAGCCTTTAGGTCATTTTCATGCATTTGGCAGGTACACATCTCAAAGAAAAATCAAGAGCAGCCGTAATCAAAACCCATTAAAGCCCAGCTGAAAAATTTAATGCCAGGTGAAGTGTGGCACAAGTTGTCAGAAACTCACAGGGAAAAATTTGCAGTTTGAGGACATGGTACTGCAGTTTGCACACGAAGTTGTGTAAATTGCAAAATTGTGATTTGTTGTTGTTGGTGCATAGAGACATTGCTTGGATTGTTTACCCCAAAGTCGCATTCATAGGACAAGAAATTTTTTAACCATCTTCAATCTTGGAGATGGAGCACAAGTCAATGGAGATTGATGTCAGCCAAGCAATGAAGACAAGGGCCCTGAAAAGGATGCTCTGTCGGAATTGTCAGCACAAATTATTGGGGCGTCTTAAAAAACTAGCGCTCGTTTGGTACGTGGGAATGAAGTTAAGCAAGAATGTAATTGAATTAATGTGAGAATGGAATGCTCATTCTCATTTTCATGTTTGTGTGTGATTAAAGAATTAAGTGGGAATATCTTTAAGAAAGACTATATCCATAATTTATTTTATTATTTTCGTTCTCACTTAAGTGAGAATAACAATTTCTGGATAACTCATTGGGAATAGCAATTTCCATATTAAGTGGGAATTGATGAGAAGTGGGAATAACATTTCTAGCATTTAAAAACACATCATGTTCGTTAAGTATGAATGAAAAGTTATAATTTTATTTCATTCCTACTCATTCCAACATACCAAACGAGATGACTTGTTTGGCAGCTTTAAAAAATGAGGATAGTTCAAACCAGGTCCCATTTTGAGAGGAATTTTGTTTGGATAACTAGGTAAACTCCCCCCCCCCCCCCCACCACCAACCCCACTAAATTGGTTCTTTTTTATCCATGAAGAGATTGGATTAAAAAAAAAAGGAAACAGTTCTTCTCAAAACTTTCCTTAACTTTGAACTATTATCAGATAAACCCTCATAACTTTCAAAATATCAGAAGCCCCTCTTAAATATAGGGATTATAAAAAAACTTCCCCTTTAACTTTAATGTGGGAATTGCTAAATTGGGCCTGGCATAGGCTATCGTTTGAGTTACTGCCACAATCATTATCGTTCGAGTCTAACTTCTCATTCATGTTTATCAAACATGACGTATTTTTGGATGCTAGAAGTATCATTCCCACTTCTCATCAGTTCCCACTTAATGTGGGAATTACTATTCCCAATGAGTTATCAAGGAATTAATATTCTCACTAAAGTGAGAATAAAAATAATAAAATAAATTCCGGATATACTATTTTTAAAAATATTCACACTTAATTCTTTAACCTCACTCAAACATGAGAATGGAAATGATAATTCTATTCCCACATCAATTCCATTCTATTCCTATCTTCATTCCATTCTCACTTGACTCTATTCTGGCATACCAAACGAGGTGTATAAATTAGACTCGAAGAAAAGGGGTTTTGTTATTTTAGACACAAAAATCTTTTATTAGATTCTAGATCCCCATTATTTTTAAATTAGACCCTCAAATCTATCTACTAAAAAAAATAGACCACTATATCTATTAAGTCTTTAATAAGATCCTCAAATGTATTATTTTTTTTATAGCCTAGCTTAGTATCGAACTCATGATCGTAGGAGTCATATTAGAACCTTCCAACCGTCTGAGTCATTCGCGATAGGTCCTCAAATGTATAATTAACCTGTTTTAAATATGGTCCCTAGTTTATAGATCAATTGAAAAATATTCAATGGTCTAATATGATAAAACCCTAAAGAAACACATTAGTAGCTTATATAATACATAACTTCATGTGTATATATGATCTCATATATGTTACTAGAATATTTATATTTTCAAATTACTCCTTCGATTTATTTAATTATGTCTACTGGATTTCACTAGTTAAAATATGTTAGTTTGACTTACAATTTTTCATAAATATATGTAATATTAAACTAAAATTTTATTATACAAACCCCAGTTTAAAACCCTTACCTTATCTTCTCAAATGCAAACGTCACTAGAACATGCATCTTTGTTATTTTGAATTAGGTAAACAAGTGTTGTATCCTTGCTGGCACAAGTTAATCTAGTTTATTTGATTTACATATACGACTCATTATGTCAATTCAGTTTCCGTTCTAAATTGAATTTGCATTAGTAATTTTAAATATCATTACGTATTTTGATCTATATATGCAATGTATAAATGGAAAAAGAGACAAGGGCGTTAGAAGTAACACCAACTATAGTTTTACATACAAATTATATATAATTCATAAAATCCAAAATAAACTGTACATGAGTTAAAATGTACTAAAATAATATTTTGTAAGTAAATAAAAATATATACTTTTTAAGAACTGAAAAAGAATATATGATAAAAATTGTTATTTTGTGAAAAAAAAGCTTTAAATGGGAAGAAATCTGTATGTACGCTCTATCTAATTTACTGATAAGGGCTCACCCCACATGATTGATTTACAATAACGGAGCCAGCGATTTCGACAAGGAGGTCCAAAAAAATAGTTGAACTCCTATCCTTAGGAATAAAATACATTCGACTTCTTTTAAGAAATCGTTCTATAATTGAATCATCATGTTAGTCCCTTGAATCTTTCATATTTTAAAATTAGTCCCTCAAATCATGAAAATTGCTATTAGGTACCCCAATTTTAATTTGACTTATTTTGAAATTAGCCCCTCCACTCAAGAATATAAATAGCTATTGGAGAGATTAATTAGAAAAAAATTATGAGACTTGGAGGAGCTATCCACAATAATAGATTTTACGTGGTAACCCCTCCAACCGCTACTTCTATTCTTGATTGGAGGGATTAGTTTCAAAATAAGTTAAGAATTGAGGAACCTAATAGGAACATTTGATGAACTAGTTTCAAAATAACCTAAAAATTGAGGGACCTAATAGCAATTTCCATAATTTGATAGACATATTCCAAATATGAAAGATATAAGGGAACAATATGGAAAAAAACCCAATATATACTAAGGCTCTATTTGGCAAAGGGTTAAGAAATAGGGATCAAGGAGAAGGATTAATGTAGTTAGCTCATTCGATAACCCAAAAGACTAAATTATTAACCCGTTAAATAAATTTTATTTAGTCATTGTGATCAGTTTTAATGTTTGGAAACAACGAGAATTTTGACTATTTTCTTTATAAATAGAAGAGTTTAGTCCTACTAAATAGGAGTATTAGTAAACCCCTCATTTTGAGTGGTTAACTCATTTTAATCCCTCTAGAGGGGTTAGCTATACACTTATATATTTTTTATGTTTTACAAATTATGAAGGGTTAACTTACTTTAACTATTTTATAATTTTTTATATTTGACAGTTTAAAAAGGGGTTAAGCCTTAACCCCCGTTGCCAGGCGGTACCACATGATTTTATCATTGTGGGTTTTATTTATCTTTTTTTTTTGGGGTGGGTGAGGGCCCGTACTCGGTCCTCCCCAGATGATTTGGATCCTGTCCACTTTGATCCATGGGCCTACGCACTCAATTTGAGCTCAATACAGGACAGAGCTCAGAACAAAACACAGGAGAGACATTAGACCCGACACGAACGTGGGTCACACAATGTACGCAGTTGATCCAAAATCCTCCTACGTGTCTCCTCACTCCCCATGCACAACCACAAGTGTAGACGCCCTTCAGCTCGCTTCACTTGACCCCGGTCGCTCTTCACACGTGACAACCCCATCCATTCTGTACACACACAAAACCCAGCCCACACGTGTGCCCACGCATGAGCACGAGAGTCTCTGTATATAAATAATAAATTGCATCTCCCTTCTCCATTCTCATCATCATCTCCTCAAAATGGCACCCAAAGCATCAAAACCTTCTCCTCGTTTCCTCAACCCTAGCTCGCTCCCCTCGCCGAAACCCTAGCTCGCTCCCCTCGCCGAGAGGACGAGCAAGAAATTGAGCAATGCAAGCAACAATGCCACCAACAGCCTCACTATGATCAGGGCATGATCAAGCGCTGCGAGAGTCAATGCGAGCGAAGGCAACAAGAAAGAGAACGAGAGCGTGGTGAAAGCTTCAACCGTCATCATCAAGATCCTGAGCGCCATCTTGAGCAGTGCAAGCAGCAATGCCGCCAGTATAGTTACTGTAGCAACAGTGCGCACCTACCGCAAATCTCCTATAAATAGCCCGCCTAGCGTTAAGTTGAAATCATCCTAGAATCCCAGTGTCTCCAATTAAGAGAGATAAAAAAAGGGAGAGAGAAAAATAGAGGGAGTTTCTCATTATAAAGAGAAATTGTAACTCCTAAATTTTTCTTATAGTGGATTCTTCTATTCTAGCCCGTAGTTTTTACCCTAAATTTATTTAGGGAGTCTTTCATGTAAAAATCTGTGTGTTCAACTTTATTATTTCCGCACTACTTTCGCTGCAACTCTACTCTATCGGGCCCCAATTTTCCCAACAGGTGGTAAAAATCTGTGTGTTCAACTTTAGGACTTACAATCTTTCTTTACAAGGAGAAACTCTCTCTTTTTTCTCTCTCTTAATTAGAGACACTGGGATTCTAAGATGCTTCATAACTCACGCCGAGGAAGACTATTTATAAGAGATTTGTGGTAGGTGGACACTGTTGCTACAATGTTGCTAGAGGAACAATTGGTGGGGTTGGTGATTACTGTAGTGAGCTAGATATTTACTGTAGCTGCATCAGTTTTCCAACAATCTTCCACTTTTGATTGAGTATCAATCATATATTCACACCATTCTTTCTATCTTGCCACCTTCGTGTTGCTTACGTCTCCATCAGACCACAAGAGGATCGACACCAGATAAATTTGTCAGTATTGACTGCTTTTATTAAAAAACCAGCTAGGTTGTCTTTTATGTGAATTTTCTGCATATCCATTGTTCCTTTTTCCACTTTCTCATGAATGAAGCGGTACTAAACTCGAATGTGTTTGGTCTTTAAATGAAAAGCTAGATTTCTTGCCAAATGCAAAGCATTCTAACTGTCACAAAAGAGAGAAATCTTCTTTTGTTCATAGCCGAGTTCCTCCAGCATCATTCTTAACTATATTGTCTCTTTACTAGCTTGTGTAGCTGCTACATATTCTGCTTCTGTTGTTGATGTAGCCGCAACTGACTGTAGTTTTGAACCCAGCTTACAGCTCCGCCAGCAAGTGCAAACACATAGCCTCTGGTGGATTTACTATTATCACGATCACCTACATAATCAGAATCAACATATCCATTGACAATAAAATCTAATTTCTCATAACATAATGCAACATCTGAGGCCCCCTTAATGTATCTTAGAACCCTCTTTATAGCATTCTAATGCTTTTTACCAGGATTCGCCATGTGTCGACTAACCACTCCTACTGTTTGTGCAATGTCTGGTCTTGTACAAATCGTAGCGAACATTAAATTTCCTACTGCTATTGCATACGGTACTCGAGACATCTACATCCTCTCTTTTTCACTGTTAAGACTCATACTGGAGGATAACTTGAAATTAACAGGAAGTGGGGTATAAATTGACTTACAATCTTGCATGTTGAAACGTCGTAAGATTTTCTTCAAATATTTTTTTTGAGAAAATTAAATTTTCCTATTGATTCTGTCTCGGTAAATAACTTTTTGTTGGGGACTGCAACCAACATGTCGTCAACATACAATAATAAAATAACAAAGTTATTTTCACCAAACCTCATGAAATATGCATAAGGGTCTGAATTAAGTCTGTTGTATCCAAGTCTCATAATAAATGAATCAAATCTCTTGTACCAACACCTCGCCGCTTGTTTTAGACCGTACAGAGATTTGTTTAGTTTACAAACCAATTTCTCTTTTTTCTTTTCTTCAAACTTTCTGGTTGGAGCATATAAATTTCGTCTTTAAGATCTCCTTGTAAAAAAACTGTTTTCACATCAAGCTGCTCTAGAGGTAAGTCATATATAGCGCTCATAGCTAGGACTGCTCGGACTGTTGTAAGTCGAACTACAGGAGAAAATATTTCATTAATGTCAATACATTCTTTCTGAGCATATCCTTTTGCCACCAATCTAACACGATATCGCTCCACTTGATCGTCGCCATTTCGCTTGATCTTATAGACCAATTTGTTTCCAATGGTCTTTCTTCATTGTGGTAGGGACACAAATTTCTAAGTCTTATTTTTATAGAGAGCTTTAATTTCTTCCTGCATTGCTGCCATCCACAAAGATGTATTTGTACTATTTATAGCTTCATGAAAAGTCGATGGCTCTCCATACTCCATTAGAAGACGGTATGTAACATTACTCTCCGTAATATACTCCGAATATCAAGTCGGTGGCCTTCTCTTACGAGTTGACCGTCAAACTTCTGGAGCCTCGGACTCGACTAATTCTTGTACATCATGCTTTGGTGTTGCTTCAGAAGAATTTGGATCAATTTCTACCTGAACAGCTACAGTCTCTCAGTCCTTCCTTGAACTGCTCTTCATTTTCTCTTTGTAGTTGGTTCTCTCTAAATATAACATCTCTGCTGACGATAACCTTGTGGGGAGTGGGATCCCACAAGCGATACCCATTTACTCCGTCAGCATACCTCAAGAATATACATTTCCTGAATTTTAAATCCAGCTTTATAATTTCTTGAGCATTGTATATTATGTACACTAGTCTTCTAAATATATGGAGGTTAGAATAATCAGCTGGCTTGCCAGTCCACATCTCCATCGGCGTCTTTAACTCTATTGCAGTTGATAGAGATCGATTTACCACATAACAGACGGTTTTTACTGCTTCTACCCAAAAAACTTTATCCAGATTTGTGGTTGTCAATACTGCTCTTGTTGTTTTCAACAGAGTTCTGTTCATTCACTCTGCTACTCTATTTTATTGAGGAGTATATGCAGTACTAAATTGTCTTATAATATCTTCTTATTTACAGAATACAAGAAATTCACCGTCTGTGTATTCTCCTCCATTATCTAACCTCAAGTACTTGATCTTCTTTCCAAATTCAAGCTTGATTCGTGCTTTGTAAGCTTTAAATACTGCAAACACATCCAGCTTCTTCTTGATAGAGTACACCCAATATCTTCTGAAGTAATCATCAGCAAATGGCACAAAATAGTTTGCTCCCCCTGTGGATGTAACTGATGCTTGCCAGATATCAGAATGAACTAGTTTCAGAATAGCATTGTTTCTAGAACTTGATGTGTTGAAATTTAGCAAATGCTGCTCATTTGTAATACAATGCTTGCAGAATGGGAGAGCTACCAATTTTAGTCCAGGAAGCAGTTTCTGATAGGAGAGAATCTTTAAGCCTTGTTCTGACATGTGGCCTAGTTTACAGTGCCACATCATGATTTGTTCTTTTCCACGGCTAGTTGATGCCACACATGAATTAGCCTCCTGCAGGGTTTCTCCCTTGAGCATGTATAGATTTGTCGCTATCTTTTCCCCTTTTATCACAACAAGTGCATCTCTAACAATCTTCATGATCCCATTTTCTATATGAGTCTTACATCTGAGCTCATCTAATTGTCTTAAAGACAATAGATTTTCTTCAAGCCATTCACATGCCGTACATCTTGAATGGTGTGTATTGTACAATCAAACATTTTGATTTTGATAGTATCAATACTAAAAATTTTCAAGACATGATCATTGTCCATAAATATAGATCTCCCTGAGATGAGTTTATATTTATGGAACCATTCTCTCCGGGAGGTCATGTGCCAGGAGGCTGCTGAATCTAGAATCCAGACATCAGCAAACCTCTTTCTGCCTTCATCAACAGTGGTTGCTCTACTGTATAAAATTTCACCATTGTCTGATGTGCTGATAATACATCCTTAAGATGTTGATAGCTCTGAAGACTTTTTATCTCCACTCTTCTTATTGTGCTAACACTCCAATTTCACATGCCCTCTTTGTCACAGTTGTAGCATTTGATATTCTTCTTACTTCTTGATTTTGATCTACCATGGGTATGACTCCCACTGGAGCCACGTTCCGTTGATCTTCCTGTCGTTATCGTAATATTTAGGAATTTAAACAGGATTGTTTATAGCTTTCAAAAATTTCAACATGTTATTTGTAATTTTAGATTTTAGGTAGCTATTTATAATTTTTCATATTTTTAGGGTTGTTTATAACTTTCTGGATTAACTTGCAAATAAGAATGATTTGAGGGGTATATACTATCCTTGAGGGTTAATTTTTTCCGATGTAAAACTTTAGGTAACGTCATTTTGGAGGTTAAGTGCAAAAAATAAAAATATTTTGGTTGTTTTCTAAAATTATCAAACTTGCTGAGGATTTAGTTAGAATTGCAAATATTATAGAAGTTAATGCTCAATTCATAATTATGAGTGGTTTATTGAAATTTACTTTTTAAAATAATTAACGAGGGGCACATGACAATTGTTTAGATTTTTTTTAAATTGTGGATAGTTACAATTTATTTTGAATTAACAAAATTTGATTATTAGAATGATTTGAGGGGTATATACTGTCCTTGAGGGTTAAATTTAGCCGATGTAAAATTTGAGGGTAACATCATTTTGGAGGTTAAGTGCAAAAAATCAAAATGTCTTGAGTGTTTTCTAAAATTATCAAACTTACTGAGGATTTAGTGAAAATTGCAAATTTTATTGAAGTTTAATGCTCAATTCAAAGCTATGAGTGGTTTATTGAAATTTACTTTTTAAAATAATTAAGGAGGGGCACATGACAATTTTTTAGATTTTTTAAATTGTGGATAGTTACAATTTTTTTGAATTAACAAAAAATTGATTATTAGAAATTTCTACTTTTCTATAGATAAAATTTTTGAATTGTGAATATGAATAGTTTTAATTTAGTGAGAATTCTTAGGAAGATGGAATTAGTTGGACACGTATCATATTTTAATAGGATAGAGATTAGTTCCATTGTGTGATCTCTTTTCATATCAAATTTTAGTTAAAGATTTTACTTTTAAATTATTTGAATATATATTATTAATTAGAATAAGATTAGAATTAAAAAAATCTAAAAAGGTTAAAGGTAATATTGACCACGGAAGTTTTTCTTAAACTCACACTGTTACAAGGAAGTATGTGATATGATATGATTTTTGTAGATAAAACTTTCAATATGACATGACAATTTTGAAATCAGTGCCCTCTAGTTTTATTTTTGCAGATAAATCCTTAGGTGAAATTTTTGGACCATTTTACTAGAGAAGCAGCAGGACCAAAACAATTATATGTAAGACGTGGGGTTTTATGCCATTGGTTTTCAAATTGGTTAATTTGTGTTTGAATTTAGGGGAAGGAACGCTTGATTTGATAATAGGAAATCAAGATCGAGAGTCACATAACTTTTAGAAGAGGAGATATCTTGAAGGTGTCGGCTGGTACTGTTGCCTACCTGATCAACAAGAGTAATAACCAGAGGCTTCAAATTGCCAAGACCTTTCAGGCCGTCTCTACTCCTCGCCAAGTCGAGGTATTACCAAAATATTAATTGAGATTTTATTTGTATTTGGTTACATTTTAATGCAGTTAAGAGACCATATTTTCAAATTATATACAACTATTTAGTATATAACTATTTAATAATATGTTTATTATCAATATATAGCTAAACTTTTATTATATTCTCATTAGTGGATGATAACTTCGGGGCTTCAGATCCTCTACTAAAAAGTGGAGGGACTATTACTTTCATCACGACCATTAATTTGTTTGTCAGGTGATTGTGATTTGTTTTTGAATGTGAATTAGGAATTACGAGTGCAACTCATGGGCAATATGGTACTGCGTTCTATGTTTATAATGAACTACAACCAATACTAGACAAATTAGGCACTAATAAAAATAGTGGATTTAGATCTCCGTTACGGAAAAGTAGTAGAAAAACTACTATCTTATTAATAGCTGTTGATTTATTTAGCGAGTACGTGGTTGTGAACCTTGTGATTTGTCTTCGAGTGCAAAGTAGGAATGAATGCTTTTTTTTGGGGGGGGGGGGAGGGGGGCATAATAAGTGCTAGGTTTAGAATAAGTCACAATAATCTACTAGACAAATTGACGATTGTAATAAGATAGTGGTCTCTCCACGACTTGTTTATTAGTGGAGAAGGTTCAAATTCGAAAATAGTTCTCTCTCTACGACTTTTGTAGTGGAGATGATCCAAATCGGAACTTCGGAACACCTGAACTTCACTCAAGGGACCATACCTTTAATTGCCATATAACAAAATCTCCTTGAGTGGGGAAAAAAAGCTCTGAATTTAATCAGTTTCCATTTAGAGGCAACGTAATACCCTAATTGAGGGCTTATTTTCTCTCAAGGACATTTTAAGTTATTTGTCATTATTAT
>JBAKGM010000326.1:38222013-38233454 GCA_037177215.1 Asparagus racemosus
TATAAACCAGAGAAGACAATAGCTCAACTACATATTGTATCCACATTCAGCATGTAACAACTCATTGATCATCATGATAACTTGATCTAGAATAAAATGTAGCGAGGCTTATAAAGTGTTCAGAGGCGCCGAAAGATAAATCACGATGAATAGAATAGAGAAGCAGATAGAGAACGGTATCCGAAGAGAACTTCCATTAGACGATTGCGAACCTCCAGTCGGAATAGTCTGGGATCCATAACCTGTATACGCAAAAACAGCTTGGTAAAAGCTCCAAAATACATAACAAATTTTACACCTTAGGTTTGAACTGTAAAATCGACGATCTTAATTGCAAGTATGGTCTATTTTTTCGACATTAAATTGTTATCATACCTGAGGGAGTACCAGGTACGGATGGTGAGACTGAAGATGGTGTAGTTGGTGCACTTCTTAGACCGCCTCCATTACCTATAATCACAAAATACAGACAGAATACGGTTATCTCACAATGTGTATATATACAGAGTATTGCTACGAGCAGCATGAGTTCAATGGAGTTGAATAGTTGCCTGTGATGTAGTTTCGGCAAGGAGAGAGGTTGATGAGTGCAGAGGCGCAACTGCTGTATTGTGCTGATGAGCTCACCCATAGCGTCGCAACCAAGATTGTGACTAGACTGACTCTGAACCTGGTCGAATCCATTCGATGCTATACATATGGCTAAGTGATTGTGTTTTTGGTTGAGATTTGAGAGACGGGGAGGGTGAGTTTATAAAGAGGAGGTTTGAGAGGGGAGGTCATTGAGTTCATGTAGAGGTTTGGTTAAACTGGTGAACCGCTTCTCCTACTACTAACAGATCTGTAAGAGTTGCACTCAGCAAGGCTAGAGAATCAAAATGATGAGTTTTCTGGGTTTTTGAAATCCTGCTTCCTTAAATATTTCACAGTTTAAAAATTGGCCCTCAAATCATTGAAATTGCTACTTAAACCCCCCGATTATTTAAATTACTCCAAAGTAGTTCCTCTGTCAATTTTCCATTTTAGTTTCTTAACTCTGGGTGGGTTACTGATGAACCCAACACTGTAGGTTACTATTTTACCCTTAATTCATTAATTTCCGTTCAAAATCACAAAATTTCCTGTCTTATGGAGAAGGGGCTAAGGAAAAGAAGATGGCAATTGTGGAAGAACAAGGTAGGAATTTTAAAAATAAGTTTGGGTTTGGATGTAAACTTAATGGAAAAATTATGACTGCAAAATCATGTAAAAGAGTGGGGCTTTTTGGGATATTCCCCACAATGCACACGGTAGTTACAACATGGACTACTTTAGAGTAAGGAGAACTTTTTTAAAAAAGGACCCTTTTTCAAAAATATTTAGCAAAATCGACCGTTTTATAAAATTATTAGCAAAATTGACACCTTTTTTAAAAAGAGGTCGACTTTGCAAAAGTTCAGCTTTAAAATACACGGGACTTAGTTCTCATTAATTAAAGCTTAGCAGTTCAGCACAAAGTACACGAAACGACCATTTCAGATTAATCACAATTAGCAACCATTAATTAAACGAGATTACTAGTCCTGTGTATTTTAAAATTAGTATTTTGCAAAATCTATCTCTTTTTGGCCACTGAGGTCAATTTTGCTAATATTTTCATAAAAATGGTCGGTTTTACTTATTATCTTTCAAAAATAGTCTTTTTTTAAAAAAAATTCTCCTTAGAGTAGCTTATATGAATTGGAGGACTGAGTAGCGATTTCAATGATTTGACAGAGTAATTTTGAAATATGAAAGATTTAAGGGACCAATATGTAATAAGCACTATGTTTTTTTTCTTATAATGAATCCAGCGTGTTTACCAATTTCCTGTGCACTCTTCCGGCATTTGAAGTTCGATAGCACGAGATTTCAACTTTATAATCTTCCTTCCACTGTTAGAAAACTGTAATGATTTAGAAATAACTCACAAACAAACACCCACCAAACACCAAGAAATAACTCACTTTATTATTTAGTATACTGCAGAATGTCTTAAATAGGATTACACGAACCAGCATAAAAAGGAAAAGAATACAATAGCATCACACACCAAACACATATTGTACTACTTCGCAATCAAGCTGCACATAGAGTAGCAAGCTTTAGAATATGTTGGGAGATATCACGAAGTAAACTGCGATAAAAAGGGAGGAGATAACGAGAAAGATCGGTGTCTGGGCAGAATTCCCTTCAGAATTAGGACCAGGGGCTGCTGCTGCTGCTGATGGACCAGTTAATGCTCCTGCTACATCACAGAAATTGCAGTTTTGAATAAATATGAACAGCACAAAGTGTAAAGTTTATTTTCACCAAAGTTCATCTTGTTCGAATATTTGATTATCGATAAATTTCTCCTGGTCTTAGTTTCATACCAGAGATCGACAAGGTAGGAGATGGGGAAGTAGCTGGACCGACACCAACATCTGCATTTTCAATGTGAGTAGTCGATCAGTAGTCATACTTCTATTGTCATCTTTTATGATATGCACTCATTCTTGATTTTCATTCGCAGTAAATAAAAAAAAGTTGCACTAAATAATGAACATTTATGATTGATTGAGAGGTCTCTCCACTGCCTAGTCACAATGGGGAGAACCTTATTCCAAAAGTTCATGAAAATTAGCTTACTACTACGAATGAATACAGTCGCCAGTTGTTTACTGGATAAGATTTACCGGATAGTTTGTAAAAATGAAAGTATGCATACTTCTAATGATGCTTACCGTTGCAGCGGCTCACTGGTGGAGTCTTCACTTTACAATCTACTGGAAGTTGCAGTGCCTGAGTCCGGTTAATGGTAATACCGAGTGAAGGAACTCCATCTTTGAGAACTGCGCACAGACATATCGGCTTTGACTTAACAACAGTTGCCAGCTGTGAGCAGCATGAGCTCGTTGGAGTTGAGGCATTGCCGGTGATGTAGTTGAGGCAAGGAGCCAGGCTAAGGATGGTTGACATGCAATTGCTGGTTGATTGGGCCGAGGCTCCAGCCCATAAAGTGATGGTGACGATCACGGCTAGGCCCAAATGGGAGATTGTTGGAGTCATTCTTGGAGTTATTTTTTAGAAGGAATACTAGTGGTTTAGAGAATGTGAGTATATGGTTTATGATATAGGATTGTGTTTGTGAGGAAAGGAGAGGGTTAGGGGTTTTATAGAGAGGATTTGTGTGTGTTTGTGTGTTTTGTGAGGGTGAGTAGACCTGTTGGTGAACGGCCCATGCTACTTTCAAAGAGGTGTTTGATCAGTGTTTAAGATCCTATGTCATCCTAAGAACTAAACCGGCATGCCTAGATATATACATGGATGTATACTACTTACATATATACTAGGAGTGTCTCGCGTCCATTTAGTTCAAATTCGGATTTGGTTTAGCAGAAGACATGAGACGAGGGTTAGTTCCATATTGAGAATAATAGTTATATGTGTATATAGTTGAATATGGTTGGATTCATGATTCAAATAAGGTAAATTATCGAAAGTTTTTTTTTTGCAAGAAATAGCAAAATGTAGTCATGTAATTCAAATGTTATTTTATATATTCTAAATCCGAAATACCCAAAACATCATGATATTTTTGAGATATTCATGATTAACGGAAAAAAGTTGTAATTAATCTTTCTGCTGTATTAGATTCTAAAAACGGAAAGGATGGAGGAAAATTGGCACTAGGTCTAATATGTATATCTCTCCCTACTTTAATGTTCATATTTCCCAATATATGAATAATGTAATAAAAAATAGAGTTTGTTTACGCAATCAAATTAACAGGGAAGAACACTTCAAGAAAAAAGGGGGAAAACCAGGAAAGTGTCTGCTGAAAAATTAAGAGTTAAAAAAACACAATCAGTTGTAAAGTTTTCTACACTCTTTTTTTCTCAATTTATGCTAGGTTAGAAAACATCATTTCTCAACTATTATAGTTTAATAATAATATGTCCACTATGCATGTCATTCAAGTCCATTACCAGAGTTTTTCTTCACGTCATGTAGCCGCAAAATGATCAAAATTCAACTCCATGATACCATTTGGACAATGCATAACGCTAATTACAAACTTAGAGGTCATCATAGTATTTTTTTTATAGGTAAATATTTTTGTTCAACGAATGCTCATCTTGATCCCAGTACAGATGAACAGAGCTTGAGGCTGAGATTGATTAGGTGGCCGCAGTACCCAAGATTAGAGTTAAATTAAGTTGACTAATGAGATTGCTTATGATAGCTTTTCAAGTGGGAGAAGGTGTGAAATCCAAGTGTTTTATAGGATGACAATATTTTGCCACTGTAATGCTGATGCTGATAGTTACGTATAGATTATTTTTTAAATAGCCAGGGTGCTCAGCATTTGCTTCTTGTTCACACATACGCATCTTTCTTTGTGCACACATGCATGTGTATGTGCGGTGTGCATGTCTATGCGGGATGGGTGAATGTTATGTTTGTCCAGTGTCCATGTATATGTGAATGTGCATGCAAATACATGTTTGTGTGGGCACACATGCACATACGTATGTGTTTGTGTGTCTGGATACATGCGTGCATACAATGTACATATGTGTGCTTATGTGTATGTGCATGTGTATGTACATTCACATGGTTGTAAATCTGGATGCGTACATACATGTACATATGTGCATCACCTGCGTATGCATGTGTATGTTTGTCTGTGCATGTGCATGTGTGAAGTACTAATACTGTATCCACAAGAAAAAATACATCAATTTACAACGTCTAACAATTTCCTAGGTCAAGACTCAGTCCATAACAATCAAGTACAAAACAATCCAAAATGCTGGCTCAAACAAAGTGTTTCCTAAACCAGTAGTACCCAAGTTCCTAATATACAGAGATGCAAGACGTAGGATCACAGATTCACAATACAGCAGTTGGTGTTTTAGACGCTAATGAAGGCTGAAGCCATAAAAAGGAAGAAGAAAAACGAAAGGGAGAACTTGGTAGAGCTTATAGCTGAAGATGACTGTTTTTCTTTTTTCTGGTCTGTCTTTGGTCCACCCGTAGATGCAGGGACACCTGTTGTCGAGGGATTTAATGGAGCTTCCGCATCCGTCTGTGTTGCCGGAGAATCTGGTGCCGGAGCTCCCTGTGGTGATCCAGCTGATGCAGTAGATGCAGCTGCAATATACCAAGTCAGGGCATTAGCTTTTGCGATAAAATTTTCATTTGGTTAATTAAGACAAGTTTTAGAGAGAAATCGGGTGTTTCTGGGAGTTAGATGAACCGTAATTATAGATTGAGAATCAAATTGATCAAGCAATTGTTTCCTAACACATAATCTTGGGTATCATCCATCCTTCATGGATTATTTGATTTGGTCTTTAAGTCAAACCTACAAACATCAATAGGATCTTTATGTTATATGGACTGATCATTTTCAGTCACTCTCTCTGGCTGTAAATTTTTCATTTGGCTAATTAAGCAAGTTTTAAGGGAAATTGGATTCCTCTAAGAGTTAGATGCCCCTTAGTTATTAATTAAGAAGTACAAAATTAATCAAAATTATCTTTTTCTCTTCGACATCATTCATTCTCCAAGATTAATCTGATTTTGGTCTAAATTGATCTTCTTTGTCAGTAAGCTAATCATTTCTTACGCACTCTGATTTGGTCTAAACCGATAACCATGAATAAGATTACCAACATCCGCACAATTTCTACTGTCTGTATGCTAATTAGACTCCAGTTACTTTCCTGGCTCATTGTACCTCGCATTAAACTCATTCCCTCCTGGACCACAACTTGAACTCTGATAAAACACAAAATCTTAAGCCATCAGTATTCACCCCAACTTTCTATTTTAAGTTCATTAACCTATCTAATCATTTTCAATATGGATTATACTCACACGGTGATCCGCAATATCTTACATACCGTTACACTGGCTAAGTGGTGGAGCCTGGATGTTGCAAGCACCAGGAAGAATGATAGCCTGAGTTCGGTTCACAGGCAACGGGAGTTGAGGTGCAGGATTAAGGAATGCGCAAATACACTGTGCTTGAGTTTGCACCAAACTTGCAAGCTGAGTGCAGCATTGAGAGGATGGAATCGGTGAGTTACTCGTAATAAATCCAACGCAAGGTTGAAGACTAATAATTGGAGGTTGACATGACGGTTGAGCCATAGAACAATTTAATGTTATGGGTGATGATGATGAGGGCTAGAGCGAGTTTTGAACTTCTTTGTGCCATTTGATTCTTGGTTGTGATGATATTGAAGGAAACAGAGAGGAATTTTATATGAAGAGGCTGAAATAATAGAAGGTAGATGAAGTTTGTTTTGGGTGAGCCAACTCTGCCTACTCTGAGAATCTACATGGGTTGTTGTGAAGTGTTTAATGATAGGGAGCAGTTTAGGTTTGGTACAAATCTGTGAAGTGTTTAATGATAGGGAGCAGTTCAGGTTAGGTACAAATTGATACTTGGATACTTGATGCCAAGTTGTTGCTGGATACTCATTGCAGAAACTTGTTGTTAATGTGAGTTTAAGGGTGCAAGAATCTTGTGGTAACTTGAGCAAGCAAAGACCTTGTGCGACCCCCAAGTGTGAAAGTGTGAATATTTGAGTGGCTTAAATAGATATGCCTAGAGCTCAAGTGTAACAAGTGCTAGCACTTTTTAGTAGTGGATTTAGCCAAAGAACGCGTTGCACTCGGTATGTCCCACGACTTATATCGCGCCAACGGGCTCGCGGGCCCGGGACATGACAAATGGTATCATAACATTTGTTAGCAGGAATTGTTGAGCTAAGTGCTATGCAGGGCTAAGTGTTACACCGCGAGCCACTTCTAGAGCCCGTATAAGCCACATTTAGAGTCCACATCAGCTAGCGATACTGGAATGTGCCAATTGTTATGTCACGACGAGAACATCGCATGTGTAAGGTAGGGTGATTGTGAGACCCCCAAGTAAGTAGTCCCACATCGGGAAAGTGTGAAATATTTGAGTGACTTTAGATTTGCCCAAGGATTGTAGACGGTGAAAATGTACTTTCACTTAGGCCAACGATCAGTTTGGATCCAAGAAGTAAACGCCTGTGGGCTAAACATTTCGAATGGGCCCAAAGTCGAGCCCTTAACAAGCTATAGTGAAGGTCGCCTAACGACTGAAGCGGACCTCACCAAGCAACTCATGTCGACTCGACTCGACTAAGTCAAACACTAGTCGACCCGCACAATGCGCCTCAGGCCGAGTAGAATAGTGTCATTGGCCGACTCAGAGCAAAGTTCATCGACCCGACTTAATCAAATCAAACGTGGGTCGATTCCAAAACCGACTCGAAAGGCGTCATTAGTCGTCCAGGCCTAGAGTCGAACTCTGTGCCAAGTTCGAACTCGTAAGCGAAGGTCGCCGACTAATGAACATCGCGCATATCAGTTCAAGTGGACTAAGTCATCTACCTACGAAGAAGGCGTATCTACGTCTGAGGTGACACTCGCACGCACCCAGGACAACCCTCGCACATGCCTTCAGCGAACTCCGCCGAAATCATGACGCTCGCCCAAATAGCCGTTATGAGAGCTATTCTTAAGGGATAACTCCCCCCACTATCCCTTGTTTTAATGGCCACTAACCCACGTCCTAAGGAGGCCATTAACTTTCTCTTTAGCCTATAAAAAGAGGGGAGATCATTCATTCGACACACACGAATGGATTTCGGGAAAACAACAACAAGACACACATATGCAGAGGAATATCACAATAGAAGATCGAACTAACTTCCAAGTGATTCGACCCTCGCCAACAGCAAAAGACTCGTAAGTCTTGATTCGGTTCGTCAATGGAGTACAAGATCGGCGCTCCATCGGTATGCAGACAAGGACCCCAGGAAATATAAATTTTCCTTAGTTTTATTATTGTCTTACAATTGTAATTTGAGTTAATTACAATATTAAAAAGACCCGAAACAAGGATCAAGTGTTAAAGTGCTAGCATTTTTTGACAGTGGATTTAGCCAAACAACACGTTACACTCAGTGGGTCCCGCGGCTTATATCGCCCCAGCGGGCCTGGGGTGTGACAGACCTTGAAGGGGGAAGGATTAGGTGATAACTATAGGTAGAAACTTATTCTTTCCAATTAACAGATTTGAGAGGTGATATAGACAAAGCATTTTTTTTTGGCCCTTAAAAATGTTAAAAAGTTCAGTTGGGGGTCAATCCGCAATTGGACTATAACACAGGAGGTCTATCCGCAATTAACCCTTTCTTAATCCATAATTGCAGGAAGACTCACTCTTGTAAATGCGATTTTCATAATATGCTATGTAGTTATCCAAGGAATAATTGTCAAGTCAATGAAGTCATAAGACTATCATGAGTCGGATGCAATGTTCCTCTTTCTCATCTACGTCTCAAATGTGCAAGACAAACGAGATAGTTATGTACTTAATCAATTACTTCAAGCTCTTATTTTAGGTTGGGCTTATATTTTGAGTTTAAGTTATTAGATAGATGGTTCTTTCATTTTCCAATTTTCGACTTAACACACTAATTGCTATATTGATTGCTAATAAATATACAATGAATATTAGATTATCGATCAGTATGAGCAAAACGAGATATCAGAGGAGACTAAAGTGAGTACAGAAACTTGAACACTTTATCAATTATACTACGTAATGGTAGTTTTCCATTTCTCTTATTTGTTTCTTCCCTATACAAATTTTTTTAAAAGGTGAAAACTTATTAAGGTTTTGCTTTATGTCGTTCATCATATATTTTCTTCTTTGTGCTAAAAAGCTATGTGAGCACTGCTAAACCTAATACGATTAAAAATTAGGTCTTGGGAAGAGAAATTTTTATTTAAAGAATGGAAGACGTACCAAAAAGTTCATTGATCATTTTATTACTGTACTGATGTACATGAATAACAGTGGTACTTCATGCATCACTATTAAATTCCAGTACACTGCAACTTGACCTCTTATTTGCAAGTACTTATATTGTTGGGTGCAGAGTCACGCCCACAAGCTGTGGAAGCTATATCATCTGAGAGAAGGTTCTAGATATAAAACTCAAGCTAACTTCTATGTTCTCGTTTCGCGAAGGAAACAAGAATAGAAAGCAAATATCTCAATAAAGTGAGATATCTACTCTTCCTCTCAACAGTTCTAGGATTAACTCAAGGAGAAAACTTACAAACAATAGCCAACACACAGTAAACAGTAAAGACACGAGATTTACGAGATTCGGTAAACTTGCCTACGTTCACGGGAGGAGGTGAGGGGATATTCTACTATGAAGAAGAACACCGACGACTTGTACAATCTACAAGTTCGTCCCAAAGATAAAGCTTAATTTGATTTTTTTTACTCTCTCTAGCTGCCGCTAAATCCACCCTCTTTTTCTTCTTTTATCTCTCTCCTATAAAAAACTCTAGGTTTTAATATATATTTATAGGGAGAAAAAAACTTAGTTTTTTTATTTATTTGTGTCGCGCAAGGAAGCGAACCGAGGGGTTCGTGCTGTCTCATAGGGAAAACGAGGAGGGGTTCGCGCGGTGCGGTCGAACGTACGTGTTCCCACGTTCACCGTGTTCCCACGTTCACGTATAAAGAATTCAAATCCATGATGCCTCACATGTAAAAAAGTATTCTACCACTTAGAGTCAAGTTTAACTATTTTAGTATTTGGATACCAAATAATTATATGTTTGTTATTTGTACGTGGATTAGATGATGAATAACTTAGACCCCCTTACTATCATTCTTTTGAACTTATCACTTCATAGTTTGATTTTGCAGATAGATCCTTGAGTATAAAATACGAAGGGATATTTTCTGAAGATTTTTATTAAAAAAATGCACAAACTTATTGAGAGTTTTCTAAAATATACCCAAAATATTAGTCTAACATTCAGTTATTGTCTAGAGATCATATTTGGTTTGTAAAAGATTACCAGTTGTAGTTCCAGATGAGAGGAATGAGAGAGAAGAAAAATACAGCAGTGGGAGAAGAGTATGACAAGAAAATATCAGTCCTTAACATTAACACACTTCATTTATCGATGGTGCTAAATTTCTAAATTGAATTTCTTTTATATAAGAGTACATGATTATTACTGCCATTTACAGAGGTGCAAATGGTCCAGATATGGCTCGAATATGATATTTAGCTATCCGAATCCGTTTACCAATTACGGATATAGATACAAATAAAGTTGTATCTTGGTAAGGAAAACTCATATACATATTCTCTAAAATCAGATACAGGTTTGGATATACGTGTGGATATATATGCAGACATACACATGGATACAAAACGGATATGAGAAAGCCATATAATATTGATAAATATAGTTCATATGATACAGAAGATTAAAACTAAGATTAGATCCCATTAAGATCAGCCCCAAGTCTATTAATCTAAGGATTAAAACAATTACATATTATATATTTTGATATTTCAGATATGAATCCAGATATGTCACTACATATTCATATCTGTAACTATATCCTATCTGTAACTATATCCTATCATATATAGGTCATATTAGTGACAATATTTGTATCCTAAAGGATATAGATACAGATTTCCCCCTGGATACCAAATATTTTTGGCACCCCTAGCCCATTATCATCTAATTAAGTAGGGAATAAAAAATACACCATGTTTAGCAAAGTGCGCATCCTTTTCTCCCCATAAGAGATGAGCTTCAAAATAGGAAAGAGGCTTCTTTGTATTAAGATTTTGCTAAGTGATTATCTCTCTTTAAGATTCTACTAAATACATGGACCAAGAGTTTTCAAAAATTATTAGTACCCTCTAAATTTCACAATCTTAAACATTGAATATAATATAAAAGTTCGAATAGAGACACTATTCTAGTAATTTGTATAATCCTTAATCCACGGACCACGGAGACAATCAAACCTCCGATCTCTAAAAATTGAAAAATGTCATATTTTAAGCTTCCTTCTGAATTGAGCTTCGTTGCTGATGTCATATTGAAATAATATACTAGCATTAATACATCCTTGTTCAAATTTTGTTTTACTCCATCCCTTTTGTATATTTGTCAATTGTTAATTAGTAAACAAAAAGGTGGAGACAGTGGCATCAAATGTTCTTTTCAACGTTTTAATCATCAGCAATGATTTAATAAAATTTAACGTTTATCATATTCTCCACTTATTGCACTCAATACCATTTTTATTTAAGACGAATCATAACAATCAACAGGAAAAAAAAAAGATGGTTTTGGTTTCGGCGTAGCATGCATGAGGATCACGGGGTATCTTTTTTTAGCCAATATCAGTGTTACGTGAGATTGATGATGTTACATTATTGAAGGGGGTTTACTTACTACGTAAATTTTCTTTTATATATACTAGTATGTCATACGTGCGTTGCACGTGATGCATGATAAATTAGAGATTAACATATGTTATTAAATTAGTTTTT
>JBAKGM010000326.1:38246099-38267515 GCA_037177215.1 Asparagus racemosus
TATAAAATATTTTATGTAACTTATTAATAACATGCTTATTATATTATATTTAATCAAATATATTAGTAATTTTAGTAAATAATATAAAAATATATTAATAATTAAAATATCTTTTATTAATAATATAATAACATATTACATGCTAATATTTAATATGCAGATAACATATTATGTAAAAATATAATTAAAGTAAGATAATAATAGATTATAAATAGTTTAATACAAAAGACTTTAAAATAATTTATCAATAATAAATAATATAATAATAATAATATAATATATAATAAAATTAATATTATATTAAATAATTATCATAATATTAATAAATGTGTTTTAACATATAATATATACTATATTTTTAATTATATGTTTATATAATAGTAATATATCTAATAATAAAACAAAGATAGAATAATAATATACTGTATATCATATATTATATAATAAATGTTATATAATATTAAAAAATAATATTATTATATTACAAAGCCAAATAATTTCATAGTAATAAAATAATATATTTGTAACAAATGTTAATGTAATAATAATATATTCAAAGTATAATAAAATATATAATTAAAGTATTGATAATAAACCTATATTAAAAACCATAGTATGTGATAATAATGTTAAAATATTAAAATACATTAATTTATTAAAAAATACTATTAATAATATACTATTATTGTTAATATTATACTATATTAATAATAGTATAATATTATATAATATATAACAATAATAATTGATATAACAAAATAATTAAATATAGCATTATTTGAAAATAATATAGAATAATTATAATATAATATAATATATAAAAGGACAATGTTATAGCATTACAATTACATTATACTATAACATATTGTATTATGTATAATAATAATAATATAATAATTATGTAAAATAAATATTATAACATTATATTAAAATTAATATTTAATATACTAATAATTTATATTAATATAATAATTATGTAAAATAAATATTATAACATTATATTAAAATTAATATTTAATATACTAATAATTTATATTTAGTACAAATGTATTACAACTACATTATACTATAACATATTGTATTATGTATAATAATAATATAATAATAATGTAAAATAAATATTATAACATTATATTAAAACTAATATTTAATATATTAATAATTTATATTTAGTACAAATGTAATAGAGGGTCAAACTAGTGTTGACTCAAAACACTCAACATGGTGTTTTGAAAATACCAAATGAGGAAAACACAAACCAAGGTGTTTTAAAGAAAAACACAACAAGAAAAAAAATCATGGTATCTAAACAAAGCCTTAGTTTTTAGGATTCTTGTTTTGCATTTTTGTTTCCATCCTGCCACTATCACGGTGTTCTCCATGCGGTTTGGCAGTTGCTAACGACTCTTTTCTGTCAACCATGCATCTCTTTAATTTTTATAAGGTTTGTATCCTATACAGAATTTTGACACTTTGAAACCTTGGGTCAGAGTATTATATAATAGCCCAACTCGGCCCGGGCTGGTTCTTGCCAGAAGGTGGGCTTGTCGAAGATGGCCCACGGCCCTGTCCATGCCTATCTGTGCCTCTAGCCCACTAGATCCGCATCTGTATTCGCTCGGTGCGGGTTCTCATACAACCGGGTCGGGTTCAACTTGCAGTTTGCGGCACCTTTTGATGCCGCATATGCGCATCTCTGTCTCTCTCCAACGCCATCCCAAACGCAACCTCGCTGTTCTTTTCGACGAGCACTCTTCTCCCCTTTTACCTTTCTTTCTTCAATTCGAACTGTGAAAATTTCTCTTTGTTAATCGAAAAAAAACGAAGAGCTGCAAATCTACGCTATTCAAAGGTGCGAATCGCACGATCTCCCCCATTTCTTTCTAATTTTTCTCTAATTTTGCGGTCAATTAGGAACAGAATGTGCTGGATTTTTTATGTGCTCGATTCTTTGAAATATTTTGATCCAAATCTCAAACTTAGGGTTATTTTGAGGTAGGTTTTTCTGCAAACCCTTTTGTTTGTTGCGATGCAAGTTGTTGATTGCTCAATCGGTTGTTTTGTGAGCTCGGATCTAAATTTATTTAATTCAATTTATTGCAATTTCTTTGAATCCTTCCTAGATTAATAGAGTATATTGAGGAGTTCCTTATTATTGACTTAGATGAAATTGGCATTGCCTTGTGGTTTAGGATATATCTGTTTTAGAATGAGGGCCTTTGGTGTGGGAAGTGAATTGACCTAGGTTTACATGTAATCTTTGTCTAATGTTTGGATTTACTGGGTATGGTGCCCAAATTTGATTGAAAGAGAGGTGGTGAATGACTGACTGATGCTGGATGAGTATATAAGCCAAGAGTTTATGCCCCTTTTTGGAGGGGTTGCTTAAATTTGTCGTAGGAATTCAACAGAACAAAGGAAGCTCATAAATCCAATTTATTCTGTATGGGGTAACAATATGGAGTTCAAATCCTCAGGTGCATGTCATTTTGCATTCTGTGATGGGTGCAGATAAACACACAAGTAGATTCAGAAAAACATAGTTACGTATGTGTGTAGAATACCATACATATATGCTATGTTGTACGGGTACGGGTACGGGTATGGACATGGCAACTTTGTAAAGTTTAGGGTATAGCGACACAACTATATAAATATTTATATACGCTATATTATATATTGGAATTAATAATTTATATGAGAACAAGGATGAGAATTAAAATACTTATAATATTTTATGCTTCTTTTATTATGTGGATTATAAATTGGAAAATCACTTTATGCTTCTTTTATTATGTGGATTATAAATTGGAAATTCATTAGTTTTTGAACTAGACATCCAAACAACGCTTCAAAATCATAATTCGGAACCTGATCTATGTCTAGTGAGTTTCAAGAAGTGGATGTTAAGTGTAGGATATGTCTAAAAAATGTATGACAAGTGTTTTAAATTGAAACATGTATTGTATAAATGACCACATGCCCGAATAAATGTATGCATGTATGCAAGAAATGTCCTAAGGAGTTTGGGTACGGGTGTACGTGTTGGGTATGAGTACGGCTTTAGATTAGAAATACCTAGGTAACATAGGATATAAGTAGGGTGGGTGTACTATTGGGTTGGTTGATTTTTTTGCCAAAGCTTAATGAAAAACCAAACTGGTTGTGGGAACTCAATTGAATCGATCTGGTTTGTTCAGTTCAATGTGGTTTAGAAGTTGTCTTCGCAGGACATGACACAGGCCAAGACCAATTTAGCAAAATAGAATGCATAAGAGACATTCAAAAATCCATACAACTATTTGTCCGCGAAATTAATAAGCACTCCTAATTCTTAAAGATTCATACAATAGTTGTTGAATAACTTGAATATGATAGAAGCAAATTCATACTTCTCTTTCTTATCACATTTACCTTATGATAATTAGGTTACTTTTCCACCAACCAATTAGGCCTACTATCACTAACCCATTTGTCTATTTCACACTAAGCTGGATTCATTATAAAAAATGGGTTATTGTGATGATAGAGAGTGGAAGAAGTATGTGACTTGAGGAAGATGAAAATGGTCCATTGTGTTCATGAGTATTCTTGTGGTTTGGGTAAGTGAGATTTGTGATTAGTGAATTCCTCTTATTGTCTCCACCTGTGAATGTAAGCCAAGTTATAGACTAACCACATTAAATCCTTGGTTGTTGTTTTCTCTGACTATACTATCTAGTTGTAGTTGTATTATTCCTCTATATTTTTTATAGACGTCTTTTTTATTGAGATGCCCACTGCTACAACAAACTACAACAAACTGGTATCAAAGAATATGGCACATGAATGAAGTCATTCAACAATCCCATACAAGTCTATATCAAGTTTGATTTTGCTTCAATCATATTCAAGTCATTCAACAAATCTTCACATTTTCAACGAATATAATAAAATTTCACTTCATCCTTGTTGTCACTCCAAAAACCCTTCGGGTTTAGCCACCAAGTGCATGCAAGAAACTCCAAGAAAATCTCCATCTTGGCTCTGGTCCAGATGAGTTCAACTTGATTCCAACTACCACGACTTAATAGGTAATGGAGATAGCGTCTAGACTTAACACTTCACAGACGAATAGTCACACAGCAGCCAAGTGTGTCGGCATGTGCACCCAAAGGAGCTCTAACTTGTATTGGACCAAGTTACACAAGGAGTAAATATGGCGTCGTGCGCTCCATCTTAAGCTCTAACTCATGCAATAAAATCTTGAAGCAAACAGACATCAACCAAGGCGCATCGTAGCATGGGCTCCGAAACTAGTTGTTGAGTCAGAGTAGATGGACAAAAAGTGTGATAGTATTTGTTAACTATATTATACTCTCTTTATTTTCTCATAGTACATAAACTAAGACATCACACATTCGTACAAGATTATCATTAGTTTAAGCTCACAACTACTCAAATTCCTATCTTATGATGGAGGAATGCTTACACACTCGCTCTCATATTTTTCCTCTCCTCTCCACACACTCACATTATCTCAACCTAACCCAGACTTGTTTGTCTTTGACTACTTATTTCTCTATCCATAGATGATCTTCAATTGATGCTTTGAAGATCTTTTTGTAGAGCTCAAAGTTACTATCATTTAGTGCTAATCAATATGGTCAGTGTCACTGACCAAAGTCAGTCACCAATCACTATGTTAGTGTTGATTTTAACAGAGTAGATGATTAGAGATCGGTACTTTCGTAATGATAATCCTTTCGTTTTGTGTGTAGTGTAGGGGAGTGTTTGATAAATTCTTAAAACTGGGCTAGTTTCAGACCTGGCCTAGTTTTGGCTTTGTTTTTTGTTGGCAACAACTGTTCCAGTTCTAGTCTAGTTTTTTTTCAAGCCAAAAAAAGGCACTTAAACTGGTTCTTTTTTGAACCACACCTCTCTTGGTTCAAAAAAGAACCAGTGTATCTCAAAACTGGGTCAGGATATTCCTAGCCTAGTTTTGAAGAGTTTGCCAAACAGGCCCTAGGACTGGGAAGTTTTTGGGGACTAAGCTTGCATGTAGATACTAAATAATTGCTACGTCTTGATGATAGATCTAGGAAACACTATCACTGCATTCAAAAAGTTGAACAACAACTACAACTATGACATGATAGCTAGAGAAGTTGTTTCAAAGATAGTGAGAGTGTTAAAATTAGCACCGACTAAGTAGTAGGTGATTGACTTTGGTTGGTGACATCAACCCATGTTGATTGGTATCACCAACCATGTTGGTTGGTACAACAATCATAAATTGTAGTAACCTTGAGCCCTATAAAAAGCCCCTCAAAGTATCAGTTGGAGTTCATTCTATTGGTGGAGAAACAAGAAGCCAAATACAAAAAAATTTTTGTTAAGGAGGAGGGGGAGAAGGGGTGGTAATAAACAAAAAATAGACTTGGCAATTAGCCAGTATCTGTTGTGTCAGATGTTAGAGGCCACCTCCTCCCCTCCTTGTTATCTCCTTTTTTGCACATCTTGATGGATGCCTGGATGTTTTCATGCAATACCATGTATGCCATGCATGTTAACTCATAATAAACTACACATTAAAACAAGAGCACTTTTGTTATTCTAATAAATTATTAAGGGCGTATTTTGTTCTTATCATGCCTTTAATTACCCACCAATATATGCAGTCATCGTGCTTCCATATGCTACCGGGCTCACCTCTATTATATTACAAGTTTGTTCAACTGAAACAGAATGAGACTTAAATACCACACTGGACGATTTGTGGGTCCTAACAATTTTTCTTCAATTTTTTAACTTAAACATACACCAACAATTTCTATTCAAAATTTTTACTTAAACACACACCATCTTCTTCACCTCTCTCTCCCTTCGTTCCCTCTTCAACAAAAACAAAACCTTGCTCAATTCTCTAGCATTTTTCCCAAAAAAGCCACACATTAGCTCTCTCTCTCTCTCTCTATCTCTCTCTCTCTCCTTCTCTCTTTCTCTCAATTGTGTCTGTTCCCCAATTTATTTTAAAGTAATGATTTGTCCTCGTCCATTAATCCGTCACTTGAAGCACTTCCGCCATGGAGGACGAGGTGGTGGAAGGGAGGGCTTCGATCTCGTATTGCCGAATCCGATCTTGTATTGCTGAATCCAATTTCGACAAAAATGAAGGCGTGATCACTCGCGAAATTCAGTTCCTTGTAAGAGTTGGAAACGGTGGCGACTACGTCACTAGTGTCTCCTGTGTCGTCGTCGATGAAGACAATGTGACATCCACCACGTCCTCAGTACAGAATGACGGTAAAGAACTGGATCATGCAAGCTAATCACTTTTTGGTCAAGGTCCCGAATCGCCATCCACATTGATGTGAGCTATTTTCTTAAACTTTATCTTCTGATTTTTGTGGTTGTGTAGAATCTGTAGATTAAAATTGAGATGATTTATTTTGCTCTTTTTTGTGAGATTTGGAAGATTTTTCTAGAGTTTGGTTAGCCACAGTGATTTTTGTGGTTCGTCCTTTTAATGGAACAACAAGATGATTTTTGTCCTATTTTGTTCATTTTATTTTTTTCTTTTTCTTTATTATAGATCTATTTAGTTGATCTTTAGGTTTTTTTGTTTTTCTCTTTTGCTTCATTTGATTCGAGTTTTAGCATCAGGGTTATTCTTCAAGATTTATCTCTCTTATTTCTGTGATTTGGATATTTTATCTTGTTAAAGGCGTTTGTTTGTCTTAGGATTTTATAATTGTTTCTTTTATGAAATTATTTGGAAGAAGTAATTAAGTTATTAAAACCGTTTTATGTTTTTCTCTGAGTAATTTTTTGTGGGATTAGGTTTTAGTATTGTAGATCGAGCATGGCTACTGTGTTTCTTCATTATTCTTATGTCATATTTCTTCATTATTGTAAGATTTGTCATATTTATTTAGTGTTTCATTATTTGGACGTTTGAATATGATTTATATTTTTAGAATGTGATGTAATTAGAGGGAAGAAGTAATTAAGTTAGCAACACATTTTTGTGTTTTTCCCCTCTTTGAGTGCTTTTTTGTGGGATTAGAATTTAGTCTTGTAGATCGAGCATGGCCACTGTGTTTCTTCATTATTCTTATGTCATATTTTTCATTAATGCAAGATTTGTCATATTAATTTAGTGTTTCATTATTTGGAGCTTTGAAGTCAATTTATATCTCTAGAATGTGACATTGTATTAGATTTAAAACGGGCATTGTGTTGATATGAATTAAATTGATATTCACATAGATATATTATTGTTGAGCATGCTATTTTCCCTCCTTATTTAATTTTATTGCTTTTTTGCCCATAAGTGTATGATTTGATTCTTTTATGACTAGTTATTGTTGTTATGTGAAAACACATTATGCTAATCTTTGCAATTTGGATGAGATCATAAGCTAGTTTATCAAAAGGCGGGGAATGCCAACCTTTTCAAATTAGGCTTAAAAGCTAGATTACTTATGATGTCATATCAAATAAGCAGACATGGAAAAGCTAGCTTAAAAGTGACATTGACCATAAAATAGCTCCCCCAAACACCCTCAAAGATATTCCAAAACATTAAAGTTACTTTGGTTTCATTTTGAGACTTCTTTTTCATTAGATTACTATGATTTTTTATTTTTATATCGTTATTTCTAGGCCTGATTGCACTTTGGTATCCCAGCTTCATCCATTTATGAACTACATTTCATCCAAAGTTTTGTGTTAATTTAGCTGGGAAAAATAACCCTAATTTTATAGAAGCAACCCCTTCCCTTTAATCTTTAAATCCAAAACATCTGCACCCAATCCCAATCATGGCTCTTCCAAAGTTCTCAAAGAATACAGAAAGCAAATAGTCATCGCTATTCTTCAAAGAACACAGAAAGTGAGATTCATGGCGAGCTTTTCAAAACATAGATTGAAACAGAATTCAACAAACTGTAGAGAAGTTAGAAGATCGTTTTGCTATGTTGATCTAAAGCACATATAAGTACATTACTGCATGGTAGGAAGAAAACCAGCAGACTACATGGAAAGAGTAAATGAAAGTAAAAATAAGCCCTTCGTAAAGGTCATCTTAAATCATTCCAAGCGTCAATGGATTGGTAGCACCCAAATTGTTCCACATTCTTAGAACTAGAAATGAAATATCCTCAGATCCTTGGACGTATCGTCATCTATTCATGTTATCAATGTAGAATAGGCTAGCTGTTGTGTTGTAAATTTTTTTAATGTGATGTCTTAAAAGAGACTTAAACTTGGACCGCATACCAAATCATCAAAAACATTTAATTCAAAACCTAATAGTCAATTAACTTCGCATCAATTGAAGACCATAAAGGGGGGAGCTCTTGTATAATTAATGTTTATTACTAGCGGAGAAAATAGAGAGTGCATAGTATGATTAGTATATACTACTTTACTTATGTTCCTCTACTCGTAACCATTATTTTAAATATCCCCGACATATCCTGATATATTGCCCGATATATCCTTTTACAGGACTTGTCACAACCGATATGGTCTCTAAATATTCTTTATCGCTGTTTGGCTATTTTGGGCAATATATCCCCTATATGGCCGATATGTTAGCCGATATATCCTTTTATTTGGCTTTCCGCAAAATAATATACCACTTTTTTCCTATTGTATCAAATGGTACTAAAAAACATCATCAGACGAAATGTTGCAATGTTGATTTGTACTTTTAGTTGTTTTATAAGGTTGATTAGTGATCCTGATTATATATTATTTACATTTTGTATGTTTAGATTTCGTTGAGTGTGTAGATTACATTTTAGGCATTATACTATATATGCAAACTTCTGTTATGTCATTCCGACACTTACCACATATTCTTGATATTTCCCCGATACCCGCAAATATGTATGAATTTTGGCAATCCGATATTTCTCCTATATTCGATATTTAAAACCTTGCTCTTAACTACATTTCTTGCAACCTTAAAACTCATACGTTACTCTAGCCTATTCACACCTCATGGTTCAACAAGGTCAGTTAATATCGAAAAACATCCCCTCCTTCAAAATCCTTTCACAAATTAAGTCTTCCTTTGCAATAAGATTACACTTAGGTCTTTGCTTTCTCATCATGTAGTGCAATGGGTCCTTACAGTTATGGGAGAGAGGAGGGTTTGAGAAGAAAATTGTTATTGTAGAGGAGAACAATGAGAAGAGAAGCCTAAAGAGAAGGAATCGGTGTCATGTGGAGAGATTGAGAGAAAGGGACCCTGGGTGTTCAATAATAATGCTCTTCCCTAGACATCCCATGGAGTTAAAGCTTAAAAAGTCAGTATATAATGTACTATTACAGACATGGATCACATGGGGATTACCAATAGAATCAACAAATTGTAAGTTATCCTTATAAGTTTCAATTCGTTAAAGGATTCCAAAGCATGCATGAAAGGGGTAATTTCTATATGAACATTTATCTATGTTGTTTGAAAAAGTGATTTGAGGTGCGTCTCATGAAGTTTTAGAAGCTAGTTGCATGTGGCAAATTAGAATTGTTTCTGTCTAAATTGATGTAGGCCTCATTGATTGAGGCATATGAAGCTTGTACTTCATACCCTAAATCGGCTCTTTGCTGGGGCACACACTTGGAGCCAGAGCAAAGTAAGTAACATTGATTGAGGCATATATGAAGCTTGCACTTCATGGCTCTTTCCTTATCCCCTACTGCTCTAGGTCATCCGGTACTTTCACATTAGTAGCATCTGGTTATGGGAGCAACCATTTTCTCTTTCCTCATTATAGGGAAGTATGTTTGCATTCATGATAAGGCTTCCACTTTTGTTTTCCCGCAACTAATCACTTTCTAGCTTTTGAATTCTATGTTGATTTCAAGTTTCTCTCAGTTATTTTTATTTGTTCTCCTCTTCCTTGCAAACTGATTTTGGTTCATGTTCTGTAATTGATTTCTCTCTCGATTTTAGCCTTTTCGTTCCTTTTTTTTAATGAAATTCCATCTTATTTTTGCTACAGCTTGAAAATTATAACTTTTTTGGTCATTTGGCCCTCTATTGTTGCTAATCAGTGCGACAGCCGGACAGGTAGTCTTCTATATGTCATTATTATACTACAGTTTTCTCTTTCTTACTCCTTATGTATCTCGTTTTTGGAGTATTGTCCATTTTTCGAAAAATATAGATTCCTGAATAAATTTTGGACATAAAAATGTAACAATTTGTGGGTCCACATCTTATGCTCCATCCCATAAGGGGATCAAACTCTTCCTCACACCTATACTTTTGTAAATTGTGTTGATGCCAACATTCGACTCTACACGTGACAGAATGGTTTATGAAAGCACCTCATGAGTTGTGGTAATTGTAAGCTAGTCTACTTTAGCTTCCACGCCATTGATTTTGTTTAAGTTCCCTCTGCAGGCTAAAAAAACCTTAGCTTGCTTCCTCATCACTTTAGAATTTATTGCATTAACATCAGGTATAGGCATCCCTAAAGCATAAAAGCTTCTAGGACAAACCCTCCTTGTTAGTTTTGTTGATAATGCGGGAGAAAACATTTAGTAAATTCTCAAATCAGCCTTTCCATCCTTTAGCTCCTCTTGAAATATCCTCCTTATCTCTTGAAGACTTTGAGTCGAAGCAAGGCCTCGAGATTGTGTCAGACATATGACTTAGAAACGTGGATTGTATTTGTCATAGAGATAATGCATGCCTCTGTGGATTAATAAATTTCCCATGTCTTTTTGTAGACCATAGAAAGATTCCCTACTTCCTTTTGGTATACAACAAAAACATAACAAGGTATTGAATATTTAAAACATTCCATTTGCACTAACTTGAAAAGATAGGAAAACTTGAGGGTAGTCTATGCAAGTTACTTAACATATATTTACATGTTGATATTGATTGATGTATTATTTTATTAAAAGCACCAAGGTTGCAGAAAGTGCTAGGCAGCCTAAGCGTCGCACCCGATGCCTAGAGCCTAGGCGCCTATGCCGGGCTTAGATGTTTTCCTTTTTTTATGTTTTAGGTACAATCAATGTTCTCAAAAGCGTTAGGCACCGCTAGGTGCCAAATTGGTGCCTAGTGCCTTGGTGCTAGCATTTATTTTAATACCCCGAACATGGCCTGATATTTCGCTCGATATATCATTTTATATGGCTTGCCGCAGCTAATATGGTCTCTAAATATCTTTTGCTGCATTTTTACTATTTTAGGTGAAATATCCTCGATATGGCTGATATATTAGCCGATATGTCGGCCGGTATATCCTTTTATATAGCTTGTCGCAAAATAATATACCGCGTTAGGCTATTTTTGGGTGAGATATCATGATTCTCCCATTATATTAAATGACATTTTGGCCTAAAAAAATTAAACGAAATGTTGTAATGTTGATTTATACTTTTCTTTGTTTTACAAAGTTGATTAGTGATCCTAAACATATATAATTTACATTTTGTATGCTTAGATTTCGTTAAGTATGTTGATATTATATTTTAGTGCATTATACTATATATGCAAACATCCGTTTCCTGCATTTACGACTTATCCCTGATATTTCCCCGATATTCGCTATCTGATATGAATTAGCATCCGATATTTCTCCGATATTCGATATTTAAGACCTTGGGCGCTAGACTGAGGAGGATTTCTGTTTAAGTGGTGACGGAGGATGTTTTGTTAAATGTCGGAGGAGTCAGAGAAGGTGTTCGTAGTCAGTGGAGAAGGTTAGAGGACGTGGAGGTGGCAATAGAGGAAATCACGACCAAGACCTAGCGGAGCAGTCTGCATAAGCAGTCTCCGCTTCCCTATGCCTCTCAAGACCTAGGCAAGCGAAGCCTAGGCGGCCCAGGTCTATGCGAGATCTTTTTGAGACATTGAAAAGAGCATGCCTTAACCAAAGTCATTGTTAAAAATATTCTTTAGTCTTGCAAATTAACCTGCATGATTCTTTGGGAAAATTAACATATTATTTTATGCAAGATAGTTTCCAACATTAATAATAGGACACAAATGAGATCCTAAGATTTTTTTCCAATTCTTGTTTTTTTTCCTGTTCCCTCTTTTATATATTAATTAAATGTCGGGGAAAAATAAGTTGTTGGAGAGGATTTGAAGTTGAAATTCAAGAGTCAAATCATGGAATTGCTATGCCCAAAGAGCTACAGGAAAGGGTCTGAAGTTGACACCGAATGATTTTTGAATTAAAGATTTGTTTAGATTTATGGTTCAATTGAGGTCTAAAGACTCTAAATCCAAATAAGTATCTAGTTATGTAAAATAACCATGAAGAATAATCAGAGTTCAATTTACGCAAATTCTCTGGCAAAAGTGTTTCAAAAGGTATCTCTCCACTGCTCCATTCTATGGTGCATCAAGTATTAACCTCTATGATATGTACGTTCACATTATCCCATATGACATGCCAATATTTATTAAATATCTCCAATATATCCTCTATATCCACCATCCAATACGGACTTTTTTGTCCAACATATCCATGACATCTGATTTTTAATACATTGCTCTTCTTTTGCTGCTGATGTAAATTGACATATAATACACACACACACACACACACATATATATAATATATATATATATATATAGAAATATGGGTATGCTTGGTACCAAGTACAACTTTGGGTGCTTGGTAGTGAGGTGTCTCAATCACAACCACTCTCCAACCCATGTGCTTGTGGTCCCCCATTTAAGGAGTGGATGTGATTGATACACCTCAACTACCAAGTACCAAGTACCAAGCATACCCATTTTTCTCATATATATATAGATGTATATATATATATAGATGTATATATATATATGTGTATATATATATATATATATATACATACATACATACATATACATACATACATACATACATACATATATATATATACATATATATATATATACATATATATATATATTTATGTATATATATATATATATTTATGTATATGTATGTATGTATATATATATATATAGCCATCATTAGTATGCTGATAAGCCCTTTTCTTTGGTGATCCATATTAAAGGTAAGGTCCTAGCGATGTTCCTAAAGATTTTTCATATTACTTAAACTTAAGAAGTAAAGAACATAATCTTTGGAATTCAGATCAATCTAGAAATAACTTCCACTTTTTGAATATATCAGGTTCCACAGACAAAAATATTATTGAAACTTGCATTGTCATAATTTGTTTAAGTTTACTTTTGGAGATCTACTCATGATATTTTTATAAATCTAGCTCCACAACTTTTATGTCCAGTCTCCGTATTATATTGTGTTCAAATAATTAACTACAGATGATTGATGGTTGTAGATATGACATGTGAGAGTATAAATGGTAGGTTACCCAGTCACTTCAACTAGGCTCTCGTATCCGTGTCCGACACTTGCCGTATCCGTGTCCATGTCAAACACTCCTTGGACACTTCTTGAATAAATGCATACATTTATTTAGACATGTATACAATAATATAACACATATTTTAGTTTAAAAAACGTGTGATACACTTCTTGAACATGTATTTTACACTTCACCTTAAATTTATGTAGCTCGCTAGACTCGGGACAGGTTCGTTTAGCACATACGTAGTTCATAAGTATGATTTTAATGGATCGATTGGGTATTTGGATAAAAAATGAGAGGTTTTTTTAATTTATAATCTACTCAATAAAAGAAACATAAAAATGGTATAAGGATTGTAGTTTTCTTAACATTTGAATGAAAAACAATATCGATCTCATAAAGATTATTAATTTTAATATGTATGTATATAGCTATGTCCCCGTCTCCTAAGTTTTACAATTTTATCATGTCCCATATTCGCACCCGCGTTCGTGTCTGCACCTGCACGCATATCCATGCAATAGAGATAAATGCTCTTTACAAACTCTAAGAGACTCCGTATTGATTTTCTAGTCCTTTATTCTTGCACGACCTTTAAGTAGCTGACTCGTATTCCTAGTGCATGCATAAACAGTACACATTTGTGCAAAAAATTGTTAGTATTGTTATGTAGAGTAGACAATAGCAAATTGCCAATAATATGGTTTGATCAACATTATCATGAAAAGAATTTTAAGTTAGGGTAAATTGCACTAACCCCCATGAACTTTTAGCATTTTGCAACAAACTCTTGTGAACGTTCACACTGGATCCCCAATAGTTTTTGCAGAAAACTCTGATGTCTTTTGGTAAATTACACTAAACCCCCAATAACTTTTAAAATGCCTTTTTTTTAATTCTAATTTATGGTGGTTATCTGCAAAATGCAGAAAGTTATTGGGTATTTAGTGTGATTTTTAAAGTTCATAGGGTTCTACTATAAAACACTAAAAGTTCATGGGGGTTTAGTGTAATTTACCCTTATATGCATCATTTAGATTGAAAAGTACTAAAATAACTAATTTAATAAGAGATCCGAATCTCAAATTTTACTTACCGTGAGAGATTGAGTATTAGATAGGAAATACTTGAACACATTCCATTATATACAATTGAATGGGAAATTTTAAATATACGTAGTTATCCACTAAAACAAACACTTGAAACTTGCCTATAAAAGAGTCTTATCATCGGAGGCGGAGGTTCTTATGCTGAATCTTGCAGAAGGAAGATGGATGCAGAATGGAGAGCAAAGAGATTGGTTTTGATTTTTGCCCCTTAAGATTTAAAACATGGGTAAGTGGCGAATGCTGATGGAGGATTTAAGACATTGGTAAGTGGGAAGTTATGAGAGGACGTGGTCATGTAATTGTTTTTTTTTGTTTTTCCAATTTTGCCTATTTGTAAATATTTTAAAAACCTGTAAGCTGCAAGGACATCATTGGGTTTACGGCAAATTTGAGCAAGTAAGGGTGTAACACCAAAAAAAGGGTCCAAAAGGCTGGCTTCTCTTACATAATTAAATAAGTAGTAATAGATACGCATCCCCGCAACTCCTCCACCCCCCCCCCCCCAACAGACACGTTCTTGCACAGCAAAAAGAAAACCCCTAGAAAAAGAAAAAAGTACGAGGACACACATTTATAATCTACATGTTTTGACATTCTCAACCTGTCCTTTTGATATTTGCTTGACCTCTATGATCTTAGATTTGCTAAATCAATAAACATCTTTTCACATTTTCAATAGGAATTTTCATTAATAATGATCAAATATCATACTAATGGTTGAATATGGAAACATTCAATTCATTGAACCAATGCCTTCCTTTCATTGTGAATTTCCCATATCAGATGTTCTGTTGATGAACTTGTCAAGGAACAGCGATTTATTGTCCACTGATTAAAAAAAAACTGAGCTGAATCTTGCGTAACTATTTGAAGGACAGAGATGACAGCCATATGCTCATTTCTCCAACTATAAGTTCATCAATCAGTTGACTTTGATTCCTTGGATCTATGCTTGAAATGGCAGCAGCTATTAGGTTGGTCATGCTTTTGTCGTCTACTGCCCTGAAACGTGTGTAGATGTTTATTACTCATGTATCAATTGGTTCTTAAATTGTGTTAGTTGCAAAGAAAAGAAGAAAACCACCCAAAGTGGTTGATAGGTTGTGGATGTTGTGGTGTGGTGGCAATGGTTAGGGATTCCCTTGGTCTGGGAGGTAGATTATGTGGGCTGACAACTTTTCCTTACAGTTTCCAGTAATAGAACAAATGCAGCCGCTAGTTCCATGCTTATACGAAGCTTAGGCCACTATTTTTGAGATGATGAAGATCATTAATAATGTGATAATGAATAATGTTAGGGGGATTGGAATTTTCGATGTCCCTTAGGACCAAATTTCCTCCTATTGCCAATTATCCCCCATTTTCTCATGTTTGTATGCAGGCATGCATATGTAGCTTAGTTCGTCTGCCCACTAGCAACCTGATTGCTGCATCTTTTCTGGTTTCTAGTTAAGCTTGAGCCTTGATGGATCACAAAACTTAAATTCACTCAAATTCTATTTTATTTTATTTTTTTCTTCTGCTGCATGCACTTGGTGCGCACATTTTGATTTTGTTTAGGATGTGTACATGAGGGAGGGAGGATGTGAGGAAGGAGAGGAATTGAGAATCCGAGATAGATTTTGCCTTGCATCATTTCACTTTTCGGACTCTCTGTGACTTAAAATTTGTTTCAGTATCATTTGGAGAGGAAGGGAGGAGGGAGAGAGGTTTACGTTCATACGCTACTAACTTTTTGATAGGTACACTCTAAATTAGAATGTCTGCCATCTTGACTGCTGTCTCTGTTAAATAAAAATGTTTATGTACAAATGGCTATGTTTAAATAATATTTCCTTGCTCTTATATCCCAGGCTATATAAAGGCAGAACGTTTTATATTTTTGGCGCAAGACTTCAAAATTATTAAATAGTACTAAATTCTTGCACAACTATTTAAAACATGACAAATTTCATTAGCATTAAAAATCAAGGTTCCCTGTGGAAATAAAGAATTTAATTTAATTTACATTCTGTATCAGCTATGAGTTTTGGTGAGTATGGCATGGGCTGTGAGGGTTTTGAAGAGATGACACTACTACAACATCATAACCTATTAGATAAACATAGACATATTGTGGAAGAAAATACTCAGTTACTTGTGATTGTGCTTAGGAATGAAAGTTATCTAGAAGTTGATGGCCTAATGCTGATTTCCCTAATTAAAAAATTGAAACATGTTTTTGAGACCTAACATAGACCAGATATTTCTATCTGCTTGGACAATTATGTGAACTTGGTGCGGAAGATTTATATTTGCTAAGCACTGGGAAGGGATGAAACCTATGTAGCATGAATACTTCTCTCATCAAGCCGTACCTGTACCGGACACTGACTTTCTTGAACACTCCTTGGATATATGCTTAGACTTGTTCAAATGTGTAATCAACTGTGTACTACATCTTTTAGTTTAAAACACCCATGGTACTCTTCTTGAACATATGTCCTATGTTTCATATTCTCTTCTTGAATCTGGTTGGATACATGTTGGGCTTGTTGAAGCCCATATCCAATTTAGAACTATGATTTTAAACCTTGGATATGGAATTAAAAGCGGTTTCTAAGTTGTAATCTACATACCAGCGGTTTCTAAGTTGTAATCTACATACCAAAGAAAAATTAAAACTTACAGGAATTTTACTTCTCATAACATATGAATGAAAAACAATATTTAATCGCAGGAGTAATTTAGTTTCAATACACACATAGATTGTTGTGTACAGTACCCTGCATTTTACAAATCGTCTGTGTCTTGGACCTGTATCCCCACCTGTACCTGTGATCGTGTAGCATAGGATGAAATGATTCCAAATGTACTGAAAATGCTGACTAACAGGAAAGATCAACCTGAACAACTATAGAAACAGTCTTTTGGGGGGTTTTGGCTGAATTCTGTATCAAATCTGAATAGGTGAAGAAAAAGGACGTACAGTCACTGCACTAAGGGATTTTATCCTATTGGATCGATTTCTATTCTAGAATTGGATACCTCACCATCTTTGACAAATTCATAGAAAATATTAGACATTGCTAAAACCTCCAAGCAGTTCTGTTATTGGATTAGCCAAGAAAGGTAGCATTCATGTGCTCAAAATGAATATTTGTAGTGAAATCTCAATATTCAAACAGCTTTCTTTTGTTTACTTAAAGTTCCACGAATTTATAGCAGGCATGTGAAGTCTTGACTGCAAGTTTTTTTTATTAGTGCAAATGCTGAAGCTTGCATTACTCCTACCTTTCATTTTGTAGATTCCTTTTTCTTTTAATTCATCTCCACGTACAGATTCTCAGAGGTGTATCATCATATTAAGTTATCGAGCATCATGTTTTTCATTTCAGATTATTTCGCTCCCCACAACCACTAAGTTATCTTCGGAAAGTCTCCTGAATGACAAATGATACTATGTGTGACCTTATAGAAGGCCTTCCAGATGCAGTTGCTCTTCGCTGCCTCGCTCGTGTCCCCTTCTGCTACCACAACCAACTCCAGCTTGTCTGCCGATCTTGGAAATTCGCCCTCCGCAGCCATGAGCTCTTCAAAGTCCGCTGTGAAGTCAATGCAACTGAAGAGCTCCTCTGTGTCCTAGCTTTTGACCCTGAAAACATTTGGCAACTCTACGACCCTCTCAGAGACCGCTGGCTAACTCTCCCAGTCATGCCATCAGAGATCCGACACCTAGCTCGATTTGGCGTGGCCTCTGTCGGAGGAAAGCTCTTCGTCCTTGGCGGAGGAAGCGATCGAGTCGACCCTCTCACTGGCGACCATGATAGGATATTTGCGACGAGCGAGGTTTGGTCGTATGATCCCATATCTCGCGAGTGGGCCCGTAGGGCCAACATGATCTTGCCCCGTGCTATGTTTGCATGCTGTGCTTTAGATGATAAAATTATAGTTGCTGGTGGATTTACCAGTTTTCGTAGATCGGTATCGAGAGCTGAGATCTACGATCCGGATACTGATACATGGGCCCCTCTGCCAGATCTCTGTCAGACTCACACCTCAGCTTGCTCCGGCGTGGTGATTCGTGGAAAGATGCATGTTATTCACAAAGGGCTATCGACGGTCCAAATATTACAGGATGGGGCCCGTGGATGGGTCGTAGAGGACTACGGATGGCTCCAGGGCCCGATGGCTGTAGTTGGTGGAGATCCATACGTGTTGAATGGAGGGTTTATACTGAAGCAGCAGCAGGAGAATTTGATGATGGATAAGGTGCTGTTGCCTACGTCGGAGTTTAAACGAAGAATTGGGTTCGGGATGATTGGTCTGAGGGATGAAATTTACGTTATTGGAGGTGTTCTTGGGCCTGGGGCCACAAATCAGTCAATCAAGCAGCTGTGTGATGTCGATGTGCTTAGGGTTGGGTCTAGGCCGGGGTGGAGACTGGCTGCGCCGATGACCAAGTGTCGGGGAAGTATTCTGGGGTGTGCATTGTTGAAGATTTAGGGAATGTGGTATGTTATATTGTGGTGGAATTGTTTGTTGTTATTGTTAATGTATGGTTCTTAGGTTACTTCATTTGTTGAACCGTGTGAAGGAGTTAGATAAGAGCTTTTTTGGTCTCGAAAGGATTGAGAGTGTTGGTGATTGAGAACCAGGACAACACTCATTATGATAGCCTTAAAACTAAGAAACATATATGTGCAATGATTACTGCAGGATGGCTCTTAGGGTTACAGTTTTCCTGAAAAATGTTGCAAATAGTTTACCACTAACCTCATATTACTTTAGTACTATGAGATGTGGACATGCGGTACACTTCCTTATAAATTAATAAGTGTGCGTTTATTCTTATTCTTTGATAGATATTTGAATATTAGGCCTGTTTGGCAATTCTTCCGATGGTAAAACATGGCCGCTATCGACCCAGTTCTTTTAAGGTCAAAACTATCCCCTAAAACTAGTTTTGTTTTGCTCCACTTTCTCCTTGTCTAAAAAAAATTTCAGTTTAGTTTAGAATTGGGCCAGGATTAGTCCTGGACCAATTTAGGGTGTTTGTCAAACACATTTAATTGTATCAAAATAGCATGGAATCCCCTTTTTATATATAAAGAGAAATGGTGGAATTCCCAAAAGGCACAAAAAATCAACATGTATCCTATTATAAAGGCATAAAAAACTGACATGTGTCATCATAAATATCTATTTATCTTTCTATCCTGTCAAAAGATGACATGTGGACAACTAATCTTATATTTACCTAAAATTTGTCATCAAGTTAAAACTATCCATAATTAGGAAATATTAATAATCAAATGTTTTGTAATCCTTATTAGATTGTAACATCCATAATTTTAAAAAAATTCTCATAGTCATAAATATTAAAGAAAAAAACTCATGTAGAGAGCCTCTCTATATAAAATCACGGGTTAATTTTAGTCCTTAAGTATAAGGGTGTCTTAAAAAACCCTCTCTTTAATTTTAATTGAAGAAAATCCCTCTCAAGCTTGAGTATATTGTAGATAACCTAACTCAACTATGAAAATTTGAGATAACCAACCTAAAGTTTTCTCACGTAACCTTACTCAAATATGGGGTGTCTCAAAAAAAACCCCTCTCAGCTATTTTAATTGAGAAACCTCCTCAAATTTGAGCCTATTGTTGATAACCCACCTCAAGTTGAAAATCAAGAAACCCAAACTCTTCTCACTTTATGTCCTGAATGCTAACACCGTTAGGTCTAGCATGTCACATGACAAGTAGATGACTGAACAAGACCAAAATACCTCTCAATCGTAAAAAGAAATTAGTGAAACTCCCAAAGGCACAAAAAATTAGCATGTGCCATATTATAAAAGCATAAAAAACTGACATATGTCATATCATAAATATCTATGTGTCTCTCTATATGATCAGAAAGTGATATGTGGACAACTAATCCTATATACGCCTAAGAATCGTCATCAAATTAAAATTATCCATAATTAGAAAATTTTAATAATAAAATATTTTGTAATCCTTATCACAGTATAACTATCCATAATTAAAAAAGATCTCATAAATATTAAAGAAAAATATGAGTCAACTTTAGAAAAGCCCCTTTGGGTAGAGATCTTCTACATCCTTAATTGTGCAGCAATTTACCAATCAAATCTCCTCACTGAGCAGACCCCATGATTGATTTAATTATTTAAATTATATTAAAAAATGATGATCATGGGGCCTACTGAGAGAAACCAAAAGTATTAGTCCACATAACTAATTGTGGGCATTTTCTACAATCAAGATTGTAGAGAAGAGAATCCGGACTTAGCCCCCTTAACTATGTGGATGTCTTAGAAAACCCCCTCAACTCTTTTAATTTAAGAAAATTCCCCTCTACTTTATGTATAATGTAGATAACCCCCTCAACTATGAAAAATTGAGACAACTTTCCTAAACTTTTCTCACAACACTCCTCAAATATGGGGTGTGTCTCAAACAAACTATCTCAGCTATTTTAATTTGAGAAACCTCCTCAAGTTTGAGTCTATTGTGGACAACTCACCTTACGTTTGTAAAACGAGAAATCCCAAACTCTTCTTACTTTACGCCTTGAAAGCTAACACTATTAGGCCTACCATGCCACATGATAAGTAGACGGTTGAGAAAAGACCAAAATACTCCTCAAGCATAAAAATTACTCTGATTTCTTTAGGATAAGAGAAAGAGAGGAGAAAGAGGGAAAAAACACTATAAATTGATCAATATCTTTGTTTACTGGTTGGGATTTTTAAAAGTGTATCTCAGTTATTTTATATTTTGAAATGATATCAGGGGGTTTGGTGAGAATAGTGTGAGAGATTAGAGAGATTTTGTGAGACACCCCATAGTTCGGAGAGTTGGGGGGGGGGGGGGACGTGTGTCTTCCTTCAATTTTTAAAATTGAGTGGGGTTCTCTATACTATACCAAAATTTGACGGGGTTTTTTTCTCCTATTAA
>JBAKGM010000326.1:38272618-38285541 GCA_037177215.1 Asparagus racemosus
GTGGAGGGGGTGGTTGATGTGGAGAATGTTGGGAGTATGAGAGTTTTGGAGAAGGCTGGGTTTTGGAGGGAGGGAGTTTTGAGGAGGTATTTGGTTTTGAAAGGGGAGGTCAGAGATGTGGTTATGTTCAGTCTTGTGCGTGCAGATCTCCTGCTAGGTTAGATTTGTGTCTAACCAATTCAAATGTTATTGGGTTAATTGCGGATAGACTCTATGTAGTATCGCCCAATTGTTGATAGACCCCTCCGGTTCTGTTTGTATATATAGATCCTTGTACTGTCAGAGAAATCCCCGGAGTGAATTTTCTTTTCTCTTTTAATAAGAGTAAAAAAGAAGGTTCACTCTCAAGAGTCTATCCACGCTAATGGAACTACAAAGTATTTATTTGCAATTGAGCAAAAGGTCTATCTGCAATTAACATTTTTTGTTTTATTTTGTTGTAGTACGTTCTTGTCATTTAGGATATTATGTTGTAATATGTTCTATTTGAATCTAATATTGAGGTGTCTGGAATATTAAACATGAGATGGAGCCCTCTTGAGTACTTCTAAAGTCTATGGAATAATTCTGGAGAAATGTTAGATTATAAAATTATGACTATGAAACATCATTATAGCTTTGGAATTTTAGTATAATGACAACTTTCTTTGACATGACATCAGAAAAACTCAGATTCGATTCCCACCGGCTACAAATTTAAAGTGGCTTTTAAGAAGAAAAAAAATCGATACGACCGCGTAAATTAGTAGTGCAGTCCATAAAACAGGGTCCAAATAAGTAATTTAACCACGATTTCTTGAGGGACTTCTAAGTGGTCCCGGAATCAATTTTCTCCAATCTCACTGAATGATCTATCAGGTACTTGCTTCCCAAGCAACGACTAGATCCCAGTCAATAGTCCATTATCAGCTGATCAGTCAATCTTGGAGGCAATAACGAACTTTACGTCCCATCTGAGTCACCTTCAAAGCTAATGAACTTCTAATAACATCATTAACCAACTATAAACTAGATAATTAGTTAGTCAATTCCTTGCCACGTACTTATCTACTAAACCAAAGAACAAGCCTTCAGTCAGTCAACTAAATTCATCAAGTCAAAAATGGAAAAAACGCCGGCCCCAAACATCACCCTCGGCTCTCTTCTGACCATCGGACGGCTGAAGACTTCATGGCATGGGAATCTGATGACCAAGTAATGAAGTTCCTCCACCGCGAGCTCTGCGCCACCAAATAGTCGGCCACAGAGTACAGCACCACCTACGTCGCAACCGTCCCTTTTGCCGAGCAATTTGCGTCGATGATCGGCCTGCTGGCTGGGTTTCATTGTGGCCTGCACCGGGCGAAGACCGAAGGAAGTTGTGTTAAATATAGTATTTTCTTTTTGTAGGACTATTATCTGATCGATATAGTTTTCCTTTTCTTGTTAGAGTTTTCCATTTACAGGTAATCATAAATTTTTCGCAGTAGCTCTCTTATAACAGACTCTGAATTTTATTTTATTATTAGCTACTAAATATTCATGTTAGCTTAAAACTGGGGTGTAATTCAACATAACTCACTGGATTTGAGAATTTAAATTACACAAATGGGAGTTATTTAAAACAATTCAATGAATTTGGGATGTGATTACAAACATCAATATTTTGGGGGCCAATATAAAAATATGATAAATGTTAGGGCCTAGCAAGGAAAAATCATATTTATGTATGTATGTATAAAGTACATCTCCTATAAATTTAATTAAGTGGACTAAAAAACTTTTGTGCATCATCAGCTTTGTTATCCCTTATATTTTTACTTTGAGATAACACCAAAACTCCTCTCAACGATCAATGAATAACAAAAAGATTTCTTTTCTTAACAAGGTATTGATCCGGTACTGCATCTGATATGACCACTGGGGCAGAGGGATGGCGACACAGTGGCAGTGACGAAGGCGGAGGCGGCGGTATTCAAGGTGGCTGGAGCTAGAAAGGCTAGAGGAAGGGATGGGCAGCAGGAAGTGTTGGCTCCTCCTGCGGGCTAGCCCGTGCGGGCCCAGCGGCGGAGCGAACTAGCTCATGGCACGCAGCTGGACCAATGAGCTGTCTTTGGCGCTTGTTCGACCGAAGTCACTCGCAGGTTCAGGAACAAGCGGGACGGATCATAGCACGGGGCGACACACTTGCCTCACTATTTTTTTTAGTTTTAAATTTTTTTATTACATAATAGTTTTTAAGCGTTGTTTAACACTTAAAAATTACCTATAACTAACAAACTAACATCTAACCGCTAGAGGAAATTGGGATAAAAATAATTTTATTCCGTAAAATTTCATATTTGTATACATTGACAAAAGGAAAAAAACGCAAACACAGAGACTTATCGTGGTTCGGAGCAAGTCCTACATCCACAAGCAATAAATAATTGCTCCACTACTTTAAAAAAATTCAAGAACAACAAAAATTATAACAAACGGCAATAAAAGTGATTGTATAGTAAAAAGAAAAACTTAATTGCCAGCGATTGAGGTGGACGAATCTCGGTGGGGGATAATCGGGCCTAATCTTAATGGGCCTTAAATAGAGGCTAAGAACCAATTTTAATACAAAAATTAAAGCTATTGGATATAAGTCCTAACCCCTATTTAAAACTCATCACCTCTTGTTATCCTATTAGATAACATATTAGTTCTAACTCCTATTTAAAGCTCATCATCTTTTATTATCCTATCAGATATAGGAGTATAGTCACATATTAATATCCTCAACATATCTGCCCTATATCGGGCCGAGCCCAAACATAAGCCAAGCCAACGGGCTCATGGGCCAATCCAGTGTTCACCCCTACCTAGAGGTAACGGTGGGGCTCAGAAATGCAGGGAGTGTGAGGGTTTTGGAGAAGGCTAGCTTTAGGAGAGAGGGCTTGTTGAGGAGGTTTGTTAGGTCTAAAGGGGAGAGTTGAGATGTGGAGTAGAGATGCGTTCAAATTGTTACTGATTAAATAGGGACAAGCTCAATATATAATTGTGAAATAGATCAGTCAAATCTGAGGTTTATGCATTATGAGAGTGGAATAATACTAACTAGTTAGTATTGCTAGTGATCAATTACCAGTAAAGAAGGTATCTCCAAGTAGTAAACAGCCAATTCCAGCGACCAATATAACCAAAACAGGAGGTTTAAAAAAAAATGTACATAACCATCAAATTAGTGTAAAAGTGAAATTTTGGAGATGCGGGGTATCGATCCCCGTACCTCTCGCATGCTAAGCGAGCGCTCTACCATCTGAGCTACATCCCCTTGCTGTATGAAGGCCAGTATCTATTATACCTATTTTATATTTACCCCTCAAAGCTCATTCCCTCCGCCGCATTTGGGTTGCTTGATTTGTTATTCATGTCATATAGTCCGATTTGAAGACTAACAATTGAATCTGAATCCAAACAAGTCATTTTATTATTCAATTATTGTGTCATATGCATTATTCAGTCTCAAGAAAATCTCAACCTCAAGTGATTGAAGAACTGATTGGTCACCGAACCATAAATCCATCAACCTGACCAACTGAAGACTTCCATGCCAAATAATTGTCCAGTTGTCTAGTGACAAGAACTGATTGGAACACTTGACTTTTTTTTTTTTTTCATTAATCATACTTCTAGGATAATTTAAAAGCACATCAAAGTTTATAAATGAAATATAAGGTAGTCTCCATCATCAATAAAGAGACAGCATTATTTATGTGATTCTTCACTCTCAATGAATATTAATTCTTGATGAATTGAGTTAACCTGTTCTAATCAAATTTTACCTTGACAATGCTTCGCATATGTAGGTCTACTAGATCTACATAAAGACAACTAGCACCAACATTTTAAATAAAATCAACAATGACTAGCACACATCAGAAGTAAATAGATAAGAATAAACAAAATGATTAGTGCAAGCAAAAAGCAAATTATTTCATCCAGCTCCACTTGGTTGTTTGATAAGACAAACAACATATATATACATGTCACAATCCTCTAAAGGAAAAGAAAGTACTCAATGACATAAGCAAAAATATTGCATCATCTCTCTTGCAAAACCTAGAACTTTGGTAGATGCTTCAAAGTCATGATGAAGGTGGAGGGATAAAAAAAATTCACACTATAGCATACACACTTCATAGTTTTCACTCTCAATCAGTAGCAAAACCTGAAGGATGATAGAGCAAAGAAAGATTGAGATCAAGTCTGCTGAATGGAACAACAGGAAATAGATAACCATTTCAAAGATTCATACATCATTCTCTCAAGCCAAAAAGTGGAGAAGCAAAAATTGCAAACAACATTTTCTTCCAATTCGATGCAAATGAGCAACAACCCGAATAAACTTTACAACACAGATATTACAGAAACACATTCACCATGGTCTAATTCCTAGTTTTGATTTCAACCATAAGAAAGGGAGAAGCAAACAGAAGGCAATAACTGAGTTTGCGCTAGAGAGTTACAGAATTATCCATCGGCAAGCAATCTTCTATCTCTTCATCGAAAAGCATCTCTTGGTATCGGCATTCATGGCTGCAAAAGGCTTTCTCCCCTCTGGAAGAAAGAAGAAAACACCATAATGAGAAGCTTTGAATTGAGAAGGATTTTGGATTTTGAAAGAAAAGCTTGATATTGAAATTACTGTGCACAAGAGCAAGATTCAATAATGGAGTCATTTCTATTGTCTTCTCCATTTGACAAAAATTGTTCCCAGTAAACATTCTGTTATAATTGGGTAAGTCACCTAAAAATCATCGATACATAAACTTTTATAGAATATTTGTTAAATCAACTTAGATTTAATTAGAACTGACCACCAGTGCTTAAAACATACAACACTATTCTAAAGGATTGTTGGATTGAATTACAAACTAGATTGATGGTTTATATTAAACTAGATGGAAGTTCAATGAGGCATAGATGTGCATATCAAACTATTTCCCTGCACAGGAGCAAGATGCAAAATTTGGTCTATTTCTATGGCCTTTTGCATCCATTTCAATTGCTACATGAATTCCCACTTGAGAATGTTTGCTATTAGAACTGGTCACAAGTGCTTAAAAATACCCTACTGAATTAGTATTTTAAGCAAATCACAAGATCAAATATATCTAACAAGGCCATCAAAATAGTAGAAATTAAGTTATAAGTGAAACTAGAAAGCTAACCTATACATGAAAATGTCTTTCCCTTGCCCAAGATTCTTCTTGCAAGCATGACAAAAACTAAGAAAACCATCCGAGACTTTGCTCTCCTTCTTCCTCGGACTCATAGAAGCAAGCCCTTTGCCACAATTCTCCACAATGCAATTGTCAAAAATATGGGTCATCTTCGGGTTTGGCCCATGAGCAATAACACAAGTATAGTCCTCCGACATCTCCATCTCTCTACTCGAAATGCAACCAGAGGCCAAAGTCTCGGTCTCCCTTGGATTTCTCCTCACCGGAGAGAGCAACGAAAGCTGAGCTTCCTTGTTCTTGACCCCAAACTCAATAGTAGGAGATTGCAGAGACTCATCACAACTATAAAAAGGAATTTGAATTTTGAGCACCATTCTGTTCTCAGGCTTTGAGGGCTTCTTCAATGAATCGACAATGCCGAGCCCAACAGGCTCATGGGTCGACTCTGCGACGGATTTTCTACGGTTTTTGTCGGAGGAGAACGCGTTTCGGGTCAAAGTGAAGGGTTTTGTTTCGAGAATGGAGGTCGGGCTCATTGCAGCGTCAATGTCCAAATTGCCCCTTGGGGAGAAGCCTCCATAGAGCCTTGGAGATGAAGGGAAGAGGGGTGATGTCTGGGGCTTATTGTAATTTGCAGTAGGAGAAGGAAGAGGGAGATGATCAGCCATTAGGCTTTGCTTGTTGCTCACTGGCCTAGAGTTCTTCTTCAGCATACTAATCAATGAGTTCAACTTATAATCACCGACAGGCCACTGAAAATATAGAGAAAGAAAGAGTGTAGAGTGAATCTTATAATTGAGAACAAACAAGTTGTCAATAAAGTTAAAGGAATGATTCTTCCTCCTATTTCTTTCGATTAATTCTACCAACTACTATATTTTTCAGAGGAAGAATATTACTATATAAGAAATAATAAATAAATAGGAGGTCACCTTGTCTGATTTTGGGATACACCTCTGAGATTAATACCCAAAAAGCCAATCAAAGCTGAGTACTTCCTGTGCAGAATTCTCCTCTCCTTTCAAAAGAAAATGTTAGGAGAAAAAAAAACTGATTTTTCACCAAAATGGGGATTTTTGCAAAGGAAAAAAAAGTCCCTAATAACAAAAACTATCATTTCTGGAACAATCACAATATTCCCTTGACGGGTTATCTTCCTCGCTCTAAGATTCACCAAACTTCTAAAAATTCAGATTAAACTAAACAAAACAAAACAAAAACTTATGAAAACTATAAATCAAAAGACATTTTCATCACTAAAACAAAAGCAGACTTTTTCTCGCCACAGCCTCTTTCATTTCATTCAAATAGTCACTAACACATCAAAACCCGCATGCAAGAAGATAAAGTGCATTGCTAGTCAAAAAATCTACAAACCCATGGAAAAAAAATCCAAAACAAAAAAAATCAAATTTCTAACTAAAAAGCTAATAAGAAACAACTAAAGCATCACAAAGATCGGATCTTTCCTCTCTCCAACTTCTTCCAAAATCATTCTGAGAAGAGAGGAGGAGTTGGGGATGCAGTCGAAGGCCAAAGAGAAGAGAAACTTTATTTAAAGAGCAAGGCGGTGTACGTTGTTGGTTTTGGTTCGGTTTGTTCTTTGGGTTATTTGCACTTTGATCCCAGTTTACACCTTAAATCTTTGTATTTGGTACATGGGTTCTTAGGATTGGACCAAAGGCTTGACCCATGAGGGAAAAATATCAAATGAATCACTATAACTTTACAATGGTGTCACAAACGGATCATAAATTAGTACATACTCATTTGTTTTTTTGTTAGAGGGTGGCGTCACTCGACACAACCCTCTTTAATGTAGCTACACCCATAGGCGGATCTACTGCCTAGCTAGAGGTGCAATTACATCTCTATACATTTATAATTTGCATATAAAATTAGGTAATTTTTACATCCCCTCGCTACCCCCCTCCCCCCAAAAAAAATTTATTATTATTATTATTATAAATAGCACCCTAAGACCCAAGCAACCTAAAAACACTAGGGTGTCATTTGGCAAAGGGTTAAGTGAGGGGTTAAGGAGATTTAATCTCTTCTTAACTCGCCAAACACAAAAGATCTACACAACGATTAAAGTGAATTAATCCTATATAACTTACCAAACATAAAAAATACAAAAGGGTTAAGCTAACCCCTCTAGAGAGATTAAAATGAGTTAACCCCTTAAAATGAGAGGTTTAGTAATACTCCTATTTAAAAGGATTAAGAGTTAAACCCTCTAATTATAAAGAAAATAGTCAAAATCCTCGTTATTCCCAAACACTAAAAATGATCATAATGGCTAAAATAAAATTAATGTAACGGATTATTTATTTAGTCCTTCGGATTATCGAATGGGTTACTATGTTAATCCTTCTTCTTAATCTCTCTTCATTAACTCTTTGCTAAATGGAGCCTAGAGAAATTAGTAACAATTCGAATTAGCTCATTGGAAAGCAAAAGGTCCATTTAAATTTTTAACAATAAAATATAACAAGTACATTCTCATAATATACTATAGTTTTATAACATTATATTTTTATTTTTAGATACATAGACACTTATTGTCCACCCCCGCATGGAAAATTTTTAGATCCACCCCTGGCTACACTCATGATTTATGTGCAAGTTGTACAAACTTTATGAAATATAACTATAGAAGTGCTAAAAAAAACAAACGAGAGTATATTAGTGTAAGTTTTATACACTGCAAGCTATATAAGTATTGCCAAAAATAAATAAGGGTATATAAGTGCAAAGTAGAAAACCTACAAGGTGTTTAAGTGTAACTAAGCCAATTTTCATATTATAAAACAATCGATATGCATGAGAATATTGTAATCCACTACTTCCTCTCTAAGTCAAGTTTTAAAATTAGTCCCTCTAATTATACTTATATACCATTCAAATTGTTAGTCAGGTTGAGTCAATGGTAAATAAGAGCAGAACCAAAGAGGTCTAGCTGAGTTGAAAAGCTGCATATGAGTAGCATTTTAATGTCTTAGGTTCGACTCTCCTGGAGAGCACCCGTAGGAAATCAATTTTCTGAAATACCCGAAGTTGTGCGTTGCGGGGTGCCCCTAAGTCACGTCCGGATGTTTGATACCTATAGTCCGAAATATCATGAGGAATCAAACCAAAAAAAAAAAGAACAGTTAATTTGTTAATTAGGTTCAACTTAATTAATACTTAAAATCTTTATAATATCTACTTAAGTAAAGTTTTTCGATTTACCTTGGAAGAGATTGTTTTTAAGTCAGTTTATCTATGCTCTTAAAGTTCGAGTTTAGATTCAAATCTACTATTAATTAGCGAAACCGTTTTTCATCTTTTGTATTAAATAAACCGATCTAATTGGCGGTTTTAGTGGTAACTAATTAGACCGAAGTGTTTCGTATTAGTCCTTTAAATCTTCAATATCTTCAATTAGTACCTCAAATCATCAGAACAGTTATAGTCCCTTAAATCTTTCATATTTTGAAAGTAGTTCCTCAAATTATTGAAGTTGCTGCTGGGTCCCCAAATTGTTGAATTAGTCCCTCCAATCAAGAGTACAAATAGCAATTACAAGGAAATTAAGCCTTCAAATAATTTGAAATGTCTATTAGGTCCCCCAATTATCATACGTTGTTGCTAATTAATTCCTTTAATTACTAATTCCACTGTTGATTTGAGAGATTTATTTTAAAATAACTTAAAAATTAAGGGGCCTAACAACAATCTCAACGATTTAAAGTGTAATTTTAAAATAGCTTAAGAATTAGGGGACTTAATAGTAATTTCAGTGATTTCAGGACTAAATTGAAAATATATGGAAGGTTTAAGGGACTACTATTGAATAAACCCTTCAAACTAGATAATAATGGGACTGCCATAGAAAAACCCAAATATTAAAATTTAAATATTAAAAAGAAAAATAACTAACTAAGTAACCTATATTGAAAAGAATGGTCTTGAAATAGAATAGTACATCAATGAATGAATGAATGACTAGTAGTTTATATTAAAAAGGATGTGTTTAGTGGTATTTGAATGAGGCTAATAATCATGCAACGATTTCAAGACATGAGGACACATAAGGGTCAGTTGTAATTGTACTTAATTAAGTATCTTTTGTATTTCGTTAAATTTCTTAATTATATTGAATATAAGAGAAAAATTAGTAATATCGTCTTTTTATGTATACTGTGATACCACTTCTATGAATTCCTAGCTCTGCCACTGACTTAAATACCCTAAAGTTCTTAAAACTTGCATTAAATACCTTAAAGTTTTAAAAACTGGCACTTAAAACTCTCGAGTTTGAATTGAGGGTTTGAAGTGCAAGTTTTAGAAACTTTATGATATTTACATGCAAATTTTAAAAACTTTAAGTTATATAAGTGCTATCAAAACAAGTGAGGATATATAAGTGTAAGTTTTAAAAAATTTAGGATACACAAGTGTTACTAAAAACAAGTGAGGGTATATAAGTGAAAAGTGTGGGAAACCGTAGGGTATTTAAGTGCAATTAAGCTCTTGAAATCAAGTAATATATGGATAAGCATCAAAGCAAAATCCAAAGGACCCGAGGAATACACGTGGTCCATACTTTCTAGCTAACACTTTCTTAACCTCTGGTAAAATGCTGGATCTACTGACACGTGGCCCCCAAGATACAGAAATGTTAATCTCTCGGTCTACGTATCCGCTGTCAGCGGCTACGAGGGCTTCACAATGTATTCGTCCACGTGTCAGAACTGTATTTCTTGAATAGGGTGTTTGGTGCGGTGACAGTATTGTAATAATGGCTCCACTAGAAGTTGTCTCCATTACTCAGACAGACAATTAAGGCCATTTTATTTAAACTTTTTGGCACAAATATAATTAATGGACATAATTAATCCATCTAATCACATTTAGGATGATTATAAATTTAATTAAGTGATTATGTGGCACAAGTCTGATCGTCCTCAAGGACACACGAGGCTTGGCAATGAATCTAATGATGGTTTCTAGTATTTAGGTCGTAGGTTTTAGGGGAATGTGAGAGCACGGATCACTGCCATGGCCATTATGGCCGTAATAAAGGAGATATATATTATTAACAGATGTGATGATACACCGAAATTATTAAAATACACTGTTTTAACTTCATGATGACATTGGACTGGTCTATTTCAAGTGCAGCTGTTAACAAGGAAGAGGAGATAACTGACCATAGTTGAGATTTTTGGTTGAAGTCTTGATTGTCTTGTTTATTCACTCCTTGGTCGGGGATAAAGTTTGGATTATGGTCATCTACGGCCAAAGTAATTGATTGTGAATATGTTATGAATTATTTAAGCAACTTCTATCTATTCCTTACAACTAGATCAGCGACGAGTATTTTGTAGGATTCATGTTATGCATATCCGGCTATATTTAACGTTGCTATCGGCCGTCTGACGTAATCATTCTTATTATTCTTATTTGAAACAGACAATACTGACGATAAAATAAAGCACAACACTATATGTTAAATTGTTTACTCAGAAGGTCTTGTTGTATGTATAGTGACTCTACATATGACTATTCCAGTATCTAGTGACCACACTCAAATATTCTCACTTTCTCTCATCCATCACCGCCTGGAAAAATGAGTTCTTTATCCAAAACATATCTCTAATCATTCAATAATCCTTGACTAGCTCAATTGACCCCTAAGTGTTTGTCTAATCAAAATGTAGAGAAAAGCTTTAGTTAGAGCAAGTGGTTAGGGCCCAGGATGGGCTAACTTAATCCAACCTGACCATGACAGCACAAATGCAACTAGGAGAGAGAAAATGAAACTTTCAAGTTTTTTATTAGTGAAATAAAACCGCAAGCTACATAGGTGAGAAAGTGAAAAGTTAAGATAAAACAAAATGTCATCATCTAGATTCTCTTTATTTAATTTCTCACTAACCTCAGTTTTGGAGGATTGCTTATGTATCTTTTAGAATTCTTAATTATATCAATTGTAATTATTCATGATATCATATTGGCTGGGGGCCACATTCATTGGTGACCCCCAATTAGGGGGATTGGGCACAAGAATTTGGGTGGGTCCGCCCTCTCAAAAATTAGGTAAGTGATAAAGATTAAACTATGATGAGTACAGGGGCAGAATTAGATGAGAGTAACCTTTATTTGGCTTTCATCTTTCATGATTCTTGTTAAGCTGGGTACAATGTACATATTTGATTAGAACCACTTAAAGAGTCATAAGTGCATTTTGTTGCGGATCAAGAACTTTTGTAAAGTGGTGTAGCTAAAAAATTAATAAGTAAAAAAATGGACATTTGATCTTGACGAGTTTTGCATATTTGAAAATCGGTAATAAGAAATTGCCAATTTAATTCTTTTCCTTTTTTTTCTTTTTGTGAAGTAGAAAACAGGAAGAGATGCCCTGTTTATTCCATTAACAGCAAATAATTACAGATAAGAGTATGAAGAGAATAAAGGATGAAAATATCGGAATGATTCATATTTGAGACGAGGGGGAGGATCTTGTCGTCACCTAACGCACAAATAAACACATGTGATAAATTCAAGCATTTAAACCCCAAAATCCTTCCAAAAAAAGTTGTTTTCAAGCTGATACACCAAGCTCATACGTCATTACAACCACTAACATAAGTATCTGAAGGAAACAAAACAAAAAACAAAGTTCTACAAGACCCCAAAATGCAAACTGGGTGAACCACGGTGCACAATAGAAGTTGTCTCCGACTGCATCCTCTACATCATCCTGCCCTCTTATTCTTTGAATAGTCTCTGCCCTCTTATTGTTTGAATTCCCTGGCCAGAATAAAATAAAGTGCACCACATTAGAAGCTAGCTTTTGAGGCAGGATCTAAATTTCATTAAAAATAAGGTTGTTTCGACTTTGCCATAAGCACCGACAAAAAGCTGGAAACAAAACTTTCCATAAAATTTTTAGTCTGCCATTTGACAAGAAAATTTCATTTGATTACAGTAAATTTTCAAAGTCTATAGGCCATTGCACTGATAAAAAAGAAAGACCATGCAACTTTGGTGAAAGAGCAAGAGAAGAAGAGATGACTATCTGTTTCGAGCTCAAGTTTGCAAAAAAGGCACTGAGTGTCGCCTGTCCATCCCCTATTCAGCAAACTTTCTTTAGTCTGGAGTCTCTTTTTGGGGAGAATAAAAAAAAGAGATTTTCACCGTGTTGGGAATGATAAAGTTCAAAATGAAAGAAGATTTGTTAGAGAGTTGTTCACCACAGTTGATCAATGAATGAAGGATTTAACTGAGTAAACCCCTGAAGGTAGCAAATGCCACCAAACGTGGCCCTAAATATTGTGCATTGGTCTACTACTAGACTCAAGGAGAAGTTTCAAGTTTGTAATCTCATCCCTCTTAGCTATAGAGAACCCTTTTCTAAGCAAAGGATGTCATATCCAAGTGTTGCCTGGGTGTGAACACTGACATTTGGAGAGAATGCCAATTTGTATGCTTTGGGGAATAGGCTGCTTAAGGACTTGTAGTCAATCAATTTATCTTCCCAAAAGCGAATAGTTTCTCTACCACCTAACTTCCATTGAACAAAAGATGTAAAAGCATGTTGTATAGAATGCAAGTTGTTGTTGATTGGCCCAAGACCGACCGGCCCATTAGTTGGCCCAGTCCCTAAGTTTTTTACCCCTACAATCTCTCTATTCTACCCGACCTAGTGTTCTCTCCTCTTCTACTCGGCTGCCTCCT
>JBAKGM010000326.1:38328239-38340309 GCA_037177215.1 Asparagus racemosus
TTTGGGTACGGGAAAGTGTCGGGTACGTGTCCGGTACGGGTACGGCTTCATTATAGAAGTACCCGGGTAACATAGTTTATCAAATTCTCACATATCATATATGTCTTCAGATTTATTTTCCTCTCATATGATTCACATCAATGTTCAACTCAACAGGTATGAATACATATAGTTATCAAAACTACATCTTCGCATCTGTATACCATATGCAGATACGAAAACAATAAATGTCATATCCAATCCAACATGGCCTCCGCAAAACCTAGTTATCCTTATTCCAGCAACACAGAAAGACTGAATGTTAGCTACTAAGTGCTAGTTGAGGAATTCCGTCATCCAAATAATAATAATAATAATAATAATAATAATAATAATAAAATAACTATTCATTTTCCAACAAAGTGATGGAATTACTAACCATTTAACTGGAAACACAAGTTCATTAAACATAAACTGATCGGAAATGAGAAAATTCCAAAATTTCAACAACTTAGAAGAGGAAATAGAGAGAACCCTGACCCGTAACCACATTTACTGTTAGGGTTTATGGGTCGAAAACTAAAACCCTAGTTATGATATTGAGCTCAAATCTCATGGGAAACGGCAAATTTATTTGCAACTGATCGAAGAGAGGGATAAAGAGATACCTTGAGATTCGATGGGATGATCGGAGCTCTAGACAGCGGCAGCCGTCTTTCTCGTTAATAAAGATTTAAAGAATTTCGCGAGACAATTCAACCCAACAACAGAAAATATAAAGAATTTCATGCAAATAAAGATAAAGAACACAAATTTTACCTGAGAATTCGAGTAAACAGAAACCCTAGCACGCGATTTTACCAAAGGGAAGAAGGAGAGAGATATGAGGGAGACGGAGAGTTCATATTAATTAAGACCCATTTTCACCATGAGAGAGCGCGATGGAGGCGGGAGAAAAAAGGAGGGAACGATGAAATGAGAGGGAGAGGGAGCGGTGATTGTAACCCTAGCCCTCTCTCTCTCTTCCTCCGCGATTTTTTAATTGCGGTTTAATTGAGATTCTGTCAAAATCGGAGGTTTTGGAGAGAAAACAGATTTTCTGTCGGGTTAATTACATATTGCCACGTAGTCCTTCAAATCTCATTGTTTGCTTACTAGTCCCTTAAGACTTCATTTGTCCTGCCAGTTCGCCCCTCGTGTTCGGTGGTGTTATTAAGGACCGTTAAATATGACACAATTAGGAGAATATCCATCATACCCCTCACTTATACTAACCCAAACCCACCTTTCTTCTTCAATGGCCCCATGCTTCCCCTAAACCCAAAATTGAGGTCATTCCCATGGCTAGATTCCCCCTAAACCTAAAACTTGGGAGGAAAATATTTACCCCAGGGTAATAAGGTAATTTGAGTTGTTGGGATAAGTATTAACTCAAGAGTTGAAGTTAACAGTTTTTCTAACAAAAAGACCATATGGCAAGAAAACTGAAGATTAAAAGGACTAGTAAGCAAACAATGACATTTGGGGGACTACTTAGCAATTAGAGATGATGTAAGGGACTAATATGCATTTCCCCCTTTTTCTGCTTCGGGTGGCACGGCATATATTTTCCTTCGGAATTTTCCATTTGTTTTTCGCCAACTAAACATCAGAAAATGAAGAAGAAATATGACAACTCTTTACTGGTTTCCTTCAAACCCTGGGGTTTTCTTCAAATTTTTAGCCAACCAAACAGGCCAAACGTGGGACAGTTTGATTTATCAGGCTTTAAAGCTTTTGGGCTGATAGGGCTATGGGCCTTGAGCAAAGCGTAATTTCATAAAAGCTCCTAAATCATCTCATTTGTGCGATTGTTATATTTTGAGCGTCAGGATATCCGTGTTAACTAGAATGTGAAGGCTATTTTGGTTTTGAATTTAATAGATCTGAAATTAGTTTCTATGATACGTACACCTACTTTAAATTTGTAAGCATATTGAGTGCATTGGCGAACTATGATTTGAGAAATTTTCGTTTTATTTAAACAACGCTTGTATTATATCATATACCATATATACTTTCAAGTTTTATCAATCTTTTTTTACATTAGATATGTTTCCAAGCTATTTTCTCTAGTCCGATCAGTATCAATATTCAACTTTAGCAGATATAGATATGAACAAGCAAAATTGACACGCGCGTTGCAGTGGCATTAACATGAAAACTATCGAAAAATTTAAATTAAGTATTTGGTTAAAAAAACAAATATCTAACCACTTAGAGCAAAAATGTACCAAATTATAGCAAATTCAAATTGTTAAATACAAAATAGATTTAAAAATAATTTGCGTGAATATTTTGTGTCTAAGAATAATTTTGGAAATGCGTATATTTTAAGATATATGAGCGTGAACTTTGAATTTACAGGCAAAAAAAAATCTTTTTGGAGGTGGGTGAAAAGAATAAATGGGGTAAAACTTTAGGTTTTTACGCTAAATTGATGCGCAACGATAGTCTGAAATAAGCAAAGATAATTGTTTAAGCATTTGTGTTCCTAACAACTTACAATAAATATGGAAATTTATAGCAAAATATAATAAGTTACACCGTACATCAACCACTGAAATACAAAGTGAACTTAAAATTAAAAAACTTTCAGTTTATAGGCAAAATTGCTCATTTGGAAGTGGACGAATTTAAAATAAATAGTTGTAAAATTTTGCTTTAGAGGCAAAAAAACACATCTATAGTACGCAATGACTCCACATTAGTCTGAAAATTTTTTAAGCATTTGGTTAAAAAATACATCACATATTTAACCATTTAGAACAAAATATAGCAACTTACACTGTATAATAAGTTACTCAAATACAAAATGTGTTTAAAAATAATTCGATGGAGTATTTTGAGTCTAAGGGTGACTTTTGGAAGCGGGTGAGTTCAAAAATAAATGAAGGTAAAAGTTTACGCTTATAGGTCAAAAATCCTTTTGGAGGTGGATGGATTTCAAATAAACGGGAGTTAAACTATGGATAGAGAGATATTGTCGGTTAGTTTAAAGTAAATACGCACAAATACGAATTTATAGGCAACAAAATCCCTTTTTAAGAAGAGAGTTGGTTTAAAAATAAATGGAGTTAAGACTTTGGATTTATAAGAAATAAACCCTATCTAAAGTTTCAACTTACGCCATATAAAAAATTGATGAAATATAAAATAACTTTAGAAGTAGGGGTTTTTCTCTTTTAACCCAAAGTTTTATCCGCACTTATTTAAAAACCCATCCACTTATATAAACATTTATAAACTCAAACTATCACATGCCACTTATTTTTAAACCCAATATGTACAATTCACTCATTCGTTATACTATATTTTCCCAATAAAATAAAAAATCCTAAATTACCCTTCATCCCTAAATATAACCAGCAGTATCTCTCTCATTCATTTCACTTTCCCAAATATAGCCGATCCCCATAATCCTAAGAGGCGATTCTCAAACTTCAAAAACCGAAGCAGAAGAAGGACAGGGCTAATGGGGGTGGTGATGTTGCTGGCGGCAGTGGCGGCGCCAGTCGCCGGAGTTAAGAGGGGGAGGGGGAGGCCGTTGAAGGCAAAAACCCCGTTTGCTGACATGAGTTTTGCTTAAAGCGGGCAGCTTTAGGTTTGTTGGAGGTTTAGAGGAGTTTTTAGGTTTCATCCCAATGCTAATTTAATATTTCAGTTTTTAATTTTCGTGTGATTTTGAGTTCCTCTGAGCTTAGGGATCTTTGTGGTTGTTGTAATTTGTATGTACATTGTGGGAGATGGGACTTGTGTTATTGAAAGTGACTGAAATTGATGGTGGTTTCTAATTTTACCATGCTGCTTTGATCTTGTTTAGCTCTTTTTTTACTATTGCATGTGGTAAATTCTGGACAGAGAAATTTGTTGGAGGTGGAAAGATTTTATTTTGCATATGCTTTCTTGGGGTTGAAGTGGAAAGATCAAATCTTTCTATCACTTGGCCTTGTTGCGTTGAGTTAAAAATGTCAAATTTTGAAAATTTTTAGTATCTATCAGTGTACATAATTTAGTCATGTACATTGTGTTGATCAACCAGTGAAGTTAATAGCTTGAATTTTGTTTATTGCTAAGCACGGTTAGGGGGCTAGCTCATATTTAGTTGGGTTCTGTTTGCTATTTATTTATTTGATTAACTTTCTTCAAATATTTTGAGCAATTATATTAAGGATGTTCATTTTTGTCATGAGAGCCCGTAAGAATTATAAGAGTTTTTAATTTTATCAGGAACTGGGGACTAATTATTCCAAGGCCTTACATCCTTTTGTTTAGAGGTTTCACATTATTTAAAAACATGTTTCTTTTTTGAGGAATAGTTGGAAATTGGATAGCCTAGATTAGCCTGTATAGCCTTAAAATAGTAAACTCCGAAGCCCCTCATCTAGAAGCGTAAATAGGTCAGCATTAGTTCACTGCTTACTTCAGATATTTAATACGATAATGTTTACTTTTTGTTTTTTACCTATTAGTATGAATGTAATAATTTTTGTCTTTTTTCATGTATAATTTTATGAACTGGTAGAGGAAAGTTAGAGCATAATATAATCATTAAAGATCTACCACCAATCTTATGTATGAAGAACTGTAGTTTCTTTTGAAGGAAACCCATGGAGAGCTTTATTATGTTGCAACATGAGATCCTTGACAAGCTCGCTGATGTAGCTAAATTAGTTAGGGGAAGCAACACTGAAGGAAGTGAAATAATATTTGGAACATTATTTGTATTGAATATGTCTTCTTTTTTGGTAGGTTAATAAGTGTGAACTTAATGTTGCAAGTGCACAACTATCAAGTTATAGTATAAAAAGTTATCGATCCCACGAGGAAGGTATTGTAAAAGTCAATCAATATTAGTTCTTCTGTTGTGTGTGTGATAATTAGGAGTGAATAAAAGAAATATGATGGTTTGTGGAGAGATATGAGAGTGTTTGTGATTGAGTGCAAATGAAAATAAAATGAGACTGAGAGAGAAGAAAGAATGATGAATAAAATAAAAGAAAATAAAGAAGGTAATAAAAGAAAATAAAACAAATAAATAAAAAGTAAGAATAAATAGGAAGATCAAGTATATAAAATATGGAAGATTAATTAAAGATATGAGAAATCTAGAATAGATCAACTTAGCTAATCTCAATCTTATGTGAATAAGTATGATATAAAGCTAGTTTCAAATAATTTCTAGAATTCCCATAAATATTAGCTCTGCATTTAAAAAAAGACAATTCCCAGAGGGTTCTAGCATCAAGGTGAATTAAAGAAAAGAAAAATAAACAAAATAAAACTAAGCCCAAGAGAGTTTTAGCCTCAAGGTGAATAGTGCAAGAAAATAAAATCAAAATTACAAAATAAATGCAATAAAGTAAAGACATGAAAGTAAATACATGAAAGTAAACACATAAATGTAAGTCACTCTACAAAGCATTAAATAAACAAGAAAAGAAAATATTACAAGAAAAGAAAAGAAAGAAATAAAAAGCAAACCCTTATCTTCATCTTATATTCATCTTCATCATTTTTTTCATCCTTGGACAAAGAGAAGAAAAGAAAATATGAAAGTGTGAAAATATTTTTTTATTAATTGCAATAAAAAGTTACAAATTTGGAAGGTCTTCTCAATTAAAAGTAACCCTCCTCTCCAATTAGAGTTTTTATAAAATATTTCACACTCAAACTCCTCACACTCTACCCCTTTTTATAGCCTACAGCAATGAAGGAGAACCCTTGGATGTAACTTGGCAACTAAGGAATTAAATATTAGCCATTAAACCAAATCTATTGCTAACCAATCGGTTGATCAATCTGTTGGCTGACCGATTGGCCAATTGGTTGGTCAACCGATTGGTGTGCACGGATTTGATTTTTTTGTGATTTTGTTGACCCGATTTCTTCATGAATCCTTGAGCTTTCTTGGGCCTTCTTTTGTCTTCATATTTAGGCTGCAATAAATAGTAGAAAAGCAGGGATTTTGAGTCTTTTGGGCTTTTATTCATTATTTCTTCATTAACCTGTAAATTAAGATAAAAATTATTATTAGTGGTATACTTATTTATATAAGATAGATGATGAAAGCATAATTTTATAATAAAAATGTGATTATCATTTTTTTAATATTCTGGTAGTCTATATACTTACAACATAGGTATGCATGTGCACTGAGGATATATGCTTCTTCAGATTGATATGATTCATGACATATCAGATATTTTATTTTAGAAGCATGTTATATGGATCGCTAATGGTTATACGTGTATGAAATGTGTTTCGGATCTTGTATTTCGTATCAAATGTGTATCAATCATAGCGCGTGGTATTGTTCCATTCCAATTTGATAATTTTGCGATATTTGGTTGATGCGTAACATTTATATATGTCACACGTGTATGAGGTTCATCAATATCAGATGTAATGTTTTACGTATAAGAGTTGATGTGGTTGTATAGAAAAACTATTACGTACTTACTTCTGTTGTAGAGCTATAATATGATAGTACTGACTAGATTTATTTTTTGCATCTCCAGAGATAATAAAGAGCTATACTTTAGCGATAAAAAGTTATACTTCTGCTATAAAGAGCTATACAATTGTATTAGGAGCTACAATTTGCAAATCAGGTGGTACACTTTGACATAAAGTGCTACCTTTTGCTTAGACATTGTATAAAAGATAGTGAAACTGATAATTTATAAAGAATTGAACAAACAACTATATATATGGTCACCCATTTTTATTGATCAAAAACATTATTGTCTCGATTTATTTTTTACATTTTCAGAGGCAATAAAGAGCTACATTTTTTTTTAAAGAGCTATACAATTGTATAAGGAACTACACTTTATATAATTGCACATCTCCTCATTTACAACCTATCAGTTGTATAAATAATTGATCAAAAAACACACTACACACATCATAACCCATTTCTTTTGATAAAAAATGACTGCATTGAATTACTCTCTACATTTCCAGAGACCTAAAAGAACTATACTATATTCATAAAGAGGTACACTTTGGTCATAAAAAGGTGCACAGTTGCATAAAGAGCTACACTTTTCAGATAAAGAGCTATACTTCAGCATAAGGTGTTACACTTTGCTCCTATACACTTTATACAATTATTTATCTCCTTATTTACAACCTATCAGTTGTATACATAATTGATCAAACACCACACTACACACATCGTAACCCATTTCTTTTGATAACAAATGATTGGGTCGAATTACTCTCTACATTTCCAAAGACTAAAAAAGCTATACTATATTCATAAAGAGCTACGCTTTGGTCATAAAAAAGCTATACAATTGCATAAGGAGCTACACTTTTCAGATAAAGAGCTATACTTCGGCATAAAATGCTATACTTTGCTCCCATACACTTTATACAATTGCTTATCTCCTTATTTACAACCTATCAGTTGTATAAATAATTGATCAAACAACACACTACACACATCGCAACCCATTTCTTTTGATACCAAATGATTGGGTCGAATTACTCTCTACATTTCCAGAGACTAAGAAGAGCTATGCTATATTCATAAAGAGCTATGTATTTGGTTTAAACATACATCACATATTTAACCATTTAGAATAAAGTTTAACTAATCACAACAAAATATAGCAACTTACACTGTATAATAAGTTGCTCAAATACAAAATGAGTTTAAAAATAATTCGATGGAGTATTTTGAGTCTAAGGGTGACTTTTGGAAGTGGGTGAGTTCAAAAATAAATGAAGGCAAAAGTTTGTGTTTATAGGTCAAAAATCCTTTTGGAGGTGGATGGATTTCAAATAATTGGGAGTTAGACTCGATGGAGTATTTGGGTCAAAGAGAGATATTGTCGGTCAGTTTAAAGTAAATACACGCAAATGCGAATTTATGGGCAACGAAAACCCCTTTTTAAGAAGAGAGTTGGTTTTAAAAGAAACGAGGTTAAGACTTTGGATTTATAAGTAATAAACCCTATCCAAAGTTACAACTTACACCATATAAAAAATTGATGAAATATAAAATGGATTTAAAAGTAATTCATTGGAGTCATTTTGCGTAAAGTCCCAAAGACACTGTATAATAAGCCCAGTCCATTAAGGACCACAATAATAGACTGCGGCATTTCCGTTAATCACAACAAATGCAGGGATAATTATGAAGTTGCCCCTCATAAATACTCGACGGAGTCCTCTCCCCCCATCGAAAGCGCGGAGCTGGAGGGGATCATCCCTCTTCCGAAAATACCCCCGTTCTGCCAACTGAATTACAAGGAAGAGGAACAACTCAGAAAAAAATAAAGCTCCTTTTTTGTTCTCTCTCATAAAATTTAGCCGATAATTTCTCAATTTGATTCATTCTTGTTCCAAGATCTCAAATTTGCACGCGCGAAATCATAATTTGAAGCGTTTCACCGATCCTTTGGCCACAAATTCGATTTTGATCGCGAACTCTCTCTTAAATCTCCAGTTCGCAATCTAGGGTTAGGCTTTGAATCGGCCATGAAAGTCCACCCAGTTCCCAAGAAGCGCAACATAAACCCTAACCTCGTTTCCCGCCAAAAGAAGCTCCGCCGCCTCCCTCACATCTTCAGCAAGGTCCTCGAGCTCCCGTTCCCCTCCGACGCTGACGTGGAGGTTGAAGAGGCCCCCACCGCGTTCAAATTCACCGCCGCCGCCCATGATCTTGGCGATGGTGTTGGGGCCCACGCGATTGAAATCTACCCCGGGGTTTTGAAGGTGGTGGTTAGGGATGAGAGCGGGGACCACCACTGGGAGGAGGAGGAGGAGGAGGAGATGGAGATGGACAGGTGGCGCTTTCGGCTGCCGAGTGGGGCCCAGCCGAGGTTGGCGACGGCGAAGTGCGTTGACGGGGAGTTGGTTGTGACTGTGCCGAAGGGGGCCGAGGATGAGGATGAGGAGGGAAGAGAGGAGTTTGGTGTTGGTCATCTGGTTCTTGTACAGTGATGGCTCGTTTCTTTTCTGTTGATTGTTATTGTACGTTTGATGCTTGCGGTTGATGAATCGATGATCAACGTTTGCGAATTCGAAACCATGGGTTACTCTTTTCTTTCGAATAATTCAAAATAAGTTGCAATTTTTTCCGATATATTTCTCATTTATTTTGACGCTTAAAAGCGTCGTTATGTTATAGGAAGGGAGAAGGAAGTGAAAAAGGTCTGATATGTAGTTGCTTAGCAACGTTTCCTCCCTTATTATTTATGCTTGGTAATGGCAATGTGATCCGTGTTTTAATTTGGAGTTCTTTTGGTTTAGACGAATTGTAGATATAGCGATTTAACCGAGGGATTCCACCGTGGTTTGCAACGTAACGTTGATGGCATTTGTTCTTCGCATTGTTCGAATATGTTTGAGTTATTGGCTTATTTTATTGTGTGCATTCATTAGCTATTCCTCTTGATGTTGAACCAATTTGATGGTTCGTGGAACATGGTTATGGTTGTAGCTTGGTTTCTTATGTGTGAAACATTTATGCGCGCTTCTGGAATCCATGAGTTTTGATTGCTTTGGTAATCAAGACTGGCTTCAGTTTGGCACTTGAGGAATTGCATGTTATATTGGAACATAAGTTTTAAATGATAGCTATTATCCGTTTAATCGTTGGCTCATTGTTTACGCCTTAACCCTACTGTGGGAATTCGCTGGAGTTTCACTATATAGTTATTTTGATGTTGCCCCAATTTGAGGGTTCATAGTTGTGGTTGTAGATTGGTTGCTTATTATGTGTGAAAGCTGATGTTCATGATTGAAGAAACCAATGAATGATAATTATCAAGGGTCGAGCCATATGCTTGTTGAGGGTATGGTTCATGTCATTTAAAGTTGTGTTTGTCATTTTTATGTGCTGATAGCTTGCTTGTGTGTTTGTTTTTAGTTTCTAGTATATTCGGCCAGCAATTGATGTGAATGGTTAAAGGACTACGATAATTATATGAACTGAGCTTTGCTATTATAGTATTCATATGTAGGATTCTGGGACTTCAATTGTATTATTATCATCAGTGTCTATAGTTTTCATGAACTTGTGTCTTGTTTTGTCAGCCTGTAGCTGATCTTTGCACTCAAAACCTTTGATGTTTGAATGATACACACATGCGTGTATATATATGGTTTCCATTGTCGTCTCATTCCCTTTGATGGTTAACTGATTTATTCTTTCCTACTGCACATGCGTTAATCTTTTGGAGCCACCACATATTTCATCGGGATTCTTTGGCTCAACCTAGTTGTGTGCTTGTGGACGGCGGTTTGTCAAAAACTTATATGCCATTTTGGTTTGTAGTTTCTCAAATAATTCCCAAATGTTACTGCAATAAAGATGTGAGCCTGTGATGTCAGCCTCTAGAGGGGTTATGCATGGCTTTCTCTTTCTATGAAGCAGTTACATTTCCATCCTTGGTCATCCATAGACATTGTCTGTTGGCAGGTCATAACTCATGAGCTTGTGTTCGACTTCTGCCTTTTTCCTCTTGCTAACTGTATTATACTTAATTTTGCGGAGAAAACAATCCTTTAAGCAGATCAGAGTATGGGGTATTTTGGACGCGAAAAGTTTCCGGAACGATTCAGTGGAAAATATTTCTTAAGGTATCTTCTAAATGCTCACTCTTCAGTAAGCGTTAAAGATGTGTTTTACCTTCTCCAGTCTATGTATGTCGACATTGTGGTTTTTTCTCTTAGCAGTAAATTTCATTGTCTTCCACATTTTGTGAATTGTTTCATCTGCTTTCCGTGCATAACTTGCTGTAAAAATACCATTTTGAAGTCAGATTTCTCTGTTTTCTCGATGCTTATAAAGAAAAAGCTCACCGGATTAAGCATTTTTGCAATTTGTTTGATGAGCGCTTAGCGTTGCTTATTCTCGACCTCAGTCTATTGTGCTTTATTTATTTATTTATTTATTATGATGATGATGAAAATCTATTGTGCTTGTTAACTTGGACATATGTTGGCAGATGGAATTTTAAAACTCTGGGACCTTTTTAAATGTTTTAGACCCATTTTTCTGAGTGTTCCACTTATATGAGAGGGGGTAAAAAGTTCAGAAAACTTTATAGGGACCTGAAACAAACAAACAAAATTATGCGATGATCATTTGGTGTGTGACTGTATATAATTGGAGATAATTGCAAGTGCCCCACCAAAAGTTGGTAACACCCATCAATAGTTTATGCTCACAAGTATAATACACGAGGAAAACCACTACGTACGCAAATAATTCAAGGACTCGGTCATTTTTTGACTACAGGGAGGATATTTGTGATGAAGGGCATCAGAATTTGTATGGTTCTATGGCTATGGAAGACACAGGCACGTGTTTGCATGCCGAACTCATGAAAGTGGAGAAATACCAGGATAACACTAAAAAAAATAAATAAAAGGAACCATGATTGATTGCCAAAACTTTCAGTGTGGTACAAATTCTTGTGGATCGAAATTGGGCCACATCTTGAGAAGGAGAGGTGGCCTCAAGCTATTCCTGCCATTGTGTACGGCAATAGCTTTCTACTGCTTAGGCAATGAGAAGCTTCCTCCTTGCAAAAGGGCAACGACACTGACCCAACAACTCTTTATAGAATGTCAGTGACGAGGCAAGGAGCGCCATTTGAGTGCAATACCATACAGATTTTAAAATTGATGATTATTTAGATCATTGGAGCAATAATATTGTTTATATATGTATATATGAAAATGATAAAATGAGATGGTGAGCTCAAGTTCTTATTGTGAGCTAGACCAATAGACTATTCGAAATGATGATCGATACCGCCCACTGTGATTTGCACTCATCAAAATCTACATGTAGAAAAAATTATATTATTTTTAAAATTTTAAACCGTTGTTTTAGCTATGTGTAAAGGGGACGGCTATTAAGCTAGCTGAAAAATTAACATATCAAATTAGTTTGATTCATACTCTAGAACACTCTAAATTATGTGAAAATTTTACCATATACATTTGATGACGTGTTGAACATGATGTACAGTGCCGATCATGAATTTGATGAGCCGATAAGTCTAGCTCATTATAAGATTTGACC
>JBAKGM010000326.1:38356730-38399876 GCA_037177215.1 Asparagus racemosus
GAATATTAGAGTCCACATTCGAATTCGATAATTTTAAACAAATACAAATACGAACACCTTAGTATTCGATTCGATTCAATTGTTTACCATCCCTAACTATAACTTTGGACTAGATGATCCGAGAGCATCCCAATCTTAAATCTTCGAGAAAAATAATGTGTATAAAGTGAAAACTCATCTTACTAAATGAGCAGGGCTCAGCTTACTAGTCATATCGGAAGGTACTGAACTTGCTACTTCTATTTCTTGCTGGCTCATTTCGCTACATAAGCTAACAGCTCATAGTCCAGTTTACTCATTTATCGAAAGCTTTCTAACTGAAGAGTTTAAAAAGAGCTACTCATCCGTTGATCACTCCTCGTGAATCATGCCCTACTTTCCGACGGCAGGTGATGGCACAGTTTGCAGTGCCGGCTCCGGCCCCAGCGTCAGAAGAGGCCGATATTCTATCAGGCGGTGCAGTGACGATAGGCGAAGCGCTAGAGGCAGCAGCAAGCGGCGACCCGGTCGGTCAATCCGACGCTGCAGCGATCCAGGCAGCAGAAGCAAGGGCAACGGGCCTCGGTATCACTGTTCCAGGAGGGATCGCTGCACGAGCGCAGGAAGCAGCAGAGTCGAACACCAGAGTTGGGAGCGATGAGGAGAAGGTGAAGCTTAGAGACGTACTGGACGACGCGACGGCAAAACTACCGACGGATAAAGTGGCGACGAGGGAGGATGCTGAGAGAGTGAAAGAAGCTGAGAGGAGAAATAATCCAAGTGAAGAGGAAGCAGGCGTTTCCATGGCGATGGAAGCAGCGTCAAGGATGAATAAGCCCGGGGTTGTGTAAAGAGAGAGCAGTGTATATGATGAATGTAAATATCAGCAGCGTGCGTGCCGTGTTTCTATGGTAGTGTAAAATATGAACATATACTAGTCCTTGGAAAGCTATATTTGCAAAAACATAATAATTAAAAACCATTTAAATTTATATCTGTGGTATATACAACAAAATTCGCATGATTATAAGTTATATTTGTCATATGTATGGCAAAATTTACCCGCCATGTTATCATTAGATGAGTATATTATAGGAAAAAATTCATAAAAAGATAGTTTAGCTAGAGTTTTCTACAAAATTGCGATCAAGCAGATAGTCAATTTTTGCAAGAAATAAAACTTATTTTTTTCAAACATAATTATAAAAGAACGTATAATTACAAATTGTTAATACTTTTAAAGACACCAAACAGCCCAACGAAGCTCATAAAACAATAAAACAATGGCACATGTCATATGTTATTCTAATATTGAAAATTAGAATTCTTATATGAAAAGTATTTTCTATCCATAATTAGAATCCTCATTAAATTAAATCCATTCATAATTAGAAAATTTTAATTGTAATTAAATATTTAGTAATCTTAATCAAACCATAATTATCCATAATTGAACATCAAAAAATTCTATTTTTTATTCTCTTTAATTATCCATAATAATAAAAAAAATCTAATAATCACATTTTTAATTATCCTTTTTTTTCTTAAAGGAGGGTTATAGCCTTAACATTTCAAAAAATTGTCACATGTATCTCCTCAAATTTTAAATTTTTTACACTTAACAACATAAGGACACTACCCTATAATTTTTACACTAACAAGCATTATTCCTCAAGGCCAATATATAACTCTCAAATTTTTCCTATTTGCAGATAACTTATAAAATTACAAACAACTATTAAAAATATAAAAAATACAATTAGCCACTAAAAACTATGAAACTACAAATGAACCCCTAAAAATCTGACAATCACAAAAACTCCTTTAAAATTTAAAAATTACAGACAACTGAAAAATCTAAAAATTACAAACTATTTTCTTTATATTCTAAAATTTATAGACAATTCCCTTAAAACTCCATAAATTACAAACAGATCCCTTAAAACTATAAAAATTACAAACTAACTCAAAAAAATTTTAAAACTGCAGCAAAGTCATTGACAAATCTAAAAATTACAAGAAGACCCTAAAATTCAACAAGTACAAAGAACTATAAATTTTTTTTGAATATTATAAATAACCATTTTTGTCCACCAAAAGTTAATGGGGTTAAGTGAGAAAACTAAAAAATCATTGGGTGTTTTTTTTCAAAATTTATTGAGGATAGTTTGATCATTTGATCACACATTAACTAACAACGTTAAGTTGGGAGCTTTCTACCAAAAATTATTGGGAGTTTAGTGAGAGTTTGAAAGGTGTAGCAATTTAGCGTCAAACACCCAATCGTACTGAGGGTTTAGTAAAAATTTACCTATATTTCAATTTTTATAGAAAGGATACATATTAGTAGTCTATTTTGAACAAAAAAATTAGCTATACAAATTTTTTAAAAAAGCAAATCAACCCGTGCAAGCACGGACATAACGCTTGTATGCGATAAACAAAAAATAAGCATAATGACCAAGGCGGCAAATTGTCATCTAGAGAAAGGAAGCAGAATACGTGACAAACATATAAATAAACCAAAATTGTTGCAGAAAAAGGCCTAAAGTATGAACCAAGTGTAGGTACTCTGCTAAAGAACAAAGTCTCTCTTTTTTTCCCTCCTTTAAATATAAATATTTATGTCAGGAACAAAGTGAAGATCACATAATCAACAACTCGTACTGAAAATTTGGATCGCTGCGAAACATACAAAGTGTACAAAGAATTCTGTTATTGCTCTCCTTTCTCATGTCAGATGCTGATGGAACTCTTTTGCACTCCAAGCTCGGCAGCAACGAGTCTTAAGAGAACCTGTACGAGCTCCCTTACCCTAGGTTCCCTGCCAAAACAGCATTTTGGATAAGCCAACTCACCAAAAATATTTCTCAAGAAAATAAGTAGGTTGAGGCTGGACCCCTTGTAGCATCAATGGTTTGAACTTACTAGCCCTCTAGTTTTATTTTGGCCAATAGAGAATTTTTTTCCAACTCTTCTATCCTCAGATTTTTTTTTTAAAACTAGGCCCTTGAGGGTAAACGAGTGAAACAAAATTTACTCGGGGTTGTCCGCAAAAACAAAACTACGGCGGTAATAAGTTCAAAAATCAGCAATACTGCAGGGAGCCTATATGTATTAACCCAAACAAGTATGAAACACGTACCTTGTAACAACAAGCTCACAAAAAGATGGGAATAGAAGGAAAAGGTGCGCACGAGCACCAGGATTATCCTTATCTCCTACAACTTTTAGATTTGGTTGTAAAGGAAGAACTGATGCAGTGTTGTAATCAACAAGAAGTCGAGCAAGTTCTTGAAGAACACATAATGTTTCCTCAACTCTCACAGTTGGCAATGGATGTTCACCTGTAAAAAGAATACGAACACCACCAAAAATTAAAGCCTGGAGATAATTTGTTTTATTTAAGAATAGTTTCTGGAAGATAATGGTCTATATCAAGAACTATTACCTAGGTGATTCTCGTCTCTTAAAAACTGGTCCAATATAATTTCACATCTCTTCATAAGAATAGGCAAGGCGACTTTGCTAACTTCTGTTCTCGACGGATACCAACTTTCTTTAGAAGTAAAACTGAACAATAAAGGTAACAGATAATTATGTTTCCACAAAGGCACAATGAGAACGTTAACTCATAGATCAGATGGTAACTAAAGATGTCTCAGAATCACAATTATTCTGACTATCCATTTCAACCTCTTAGCTTATGCTATACTTCAAAGATGAATCTATTTCCCTATAAAAAAGCTAGAACACTACCATAATCTTCTCAACACATACTGCGCCTTAATTGAGAAAAAAAACAGAGTAATTGAGTAGTTAAATTTAATTAACTTTAGCGCCACCTGAACCACACCTCTGTTGGCATTTGGTAAAGCATCTTCTACAGAAGCTCATATGTTCCATCTCAATGTTGATAAAGTGCATTCTATCACACTGCCAGAGCACTTAATGTAAAAAAAAAAGATTACAGAATATCACAAAGAAAGCCTAGACTGGAGGGTTGCATGCACTGGAAGCAAATAATGAGAAATAACATGAACACTATAGACATGCATGCAAGAATGTTCACTCTGGTGTCAAGAATACTGCGTCAATTTTTGCAAGTTTATATACAGAATAGAACATGACAGATCACAATACAACCCCCCTCCATAAAGAGTGAACTTTACCTGCACAAAGAAAACAACATCTGTAGGCAACTCAGTGAGAATCTGCTGCAGTGTAAAGGCATAAGTCCGACGCTCTCAAGAGGTAAAGAGCCAACCCGAGATGCACACCGATCAAGAGTTGTAACCAAGCGATGCAATACCTTTACAGAGAATATATGTTATCAAATTAGCAAACCATGATATCTGAATGATAACCCCAAAAATAAAATAGACCACCTCCCGTGAGAAAACAGCAGAGTAACAATACCTCAATTGGAGCATCTATTTGCCCTTTTAGAACACTGTCCCCAAGAACATTAAGAAAAGTCATCTCAATTAACTCATCTGCCTTGAGTGCCTCAGCTGAGGGAGGATCAGAAGATAGAGCGCGTCCGCATGAACCAACCAGGAATACTTCATAAACATCTGCGACTTCTTTCCAGAGGCGAGCACGTGGAAGTTTAAATATATTTGGATCTTTTTTATACTCATGCACTCTGCTCAAGTCATCTATTAGAATTTGGTTGAAGCCATCAACAGCTAACCTCCAAAGAGCACCCTTGGGATTATCTCTTCTAGTAGTCATGCACCTGAATGTCAAGAAATAAACCTTGGTAATAACACAATTTGGTTCTTTGTTCAGTAGGCTACAAATCCAACAACTGATTGCTTTTTGAGAGATCAAAGAATAAAAAACTAGAATTTAATATTGTAGTTAATAAAGCATTACAATCCATAAACAGATTCTAGTAATAACAAATCTAATTTCGATAATATTAATGTCATAATGATCATTCAAGGATGGGCTAATAAGACACATATGGGACCCTAATATATCTAATCAGGTCTACTTACAGCAGGGATACTCTTGGAGGTCGTGGGTCCACTTCAGTTTACGGCTGAAGTTACAGACATCCCTCAGTATGTCCACCGTGGAGGTCTCAGAACATCTTTAAGAATTATTCTAATTATTCCTTTTAATCCCTAAAACATCATGCAAAAAATGTTGCAAGACTTGCCTGATTTGACAGTCAATTTGATTTCATCTAAGGGTGGTATGTCAATCAAGTCTTTTTTTTAGGGTTTTCATGTCTGAGCATCACGTGTAAGTGCAAACATGCATGACGAATCCAAGAGGACGTTTTTATTTTTCCAAAATACCATAGAGAGTATAATGTACAAAAAGCAGTTACAAGTAATGCAATGAGGAAAAAGAAGAAAGAGTTTCTACTGAATAGTAATAGGTTTGATAAAGGAAAATAAAATGGGACAACAAGCTCGTCTGCAGTATGACACTTGAAAACAACCGGAATAACATGACATAATGTGTGAATGTAATATATATAACCCTGTCTACAATTCATGAACAGACAGTGGTGGAAATGTTAATAAAATTTACTCTTTCAGATAAAACATGTTGCAGATAGTGGGATTCTACCTAAATAAGAAATATGCTTATAAGATGGAATATGGAACAAAAAACCTCTACAAGTTCAAGAGCTATTTTCTCTTGCTTTATCACAAATCACAATTCAACCTACTGCTAATTATATGGGATGTATGCAACCATAGAAGCATACTCTACCTTCCAAGGCCACAAATGACTTCAGGGAACGCGTTGCACTTTTCAATAGGTGGAGCCTCCAAAGAAAGTTCTACAATAATAGGCACAAGCTTCTCCGCAAACAAATGACAACTAAATGTCATGGTATCATAAGAAGAAAATTCACCACGACGAGGAGAAGAAGGCCCCACTTTCATCATGGAAATAGAAGAAGCGTCAAGAACAGAAGGTTTTGGTTTCAGCCGAATTTCTTTACTGATGATACTAGAATCACCACCATTAATTTGCAAACTGACAGCAAGATGAGATCCTAGCTCAATAACATTTCCACTGCTTGGTATTTTCTTGTCTTTCTTCCCTGGGGAGTGGGGTTCAGATCCAAGCAGATAGTAGAGAAGTTCTCGAAGAAGCAGGGACCACATAGAAGACAAATGCTCAGTTGGCCGTATAAGAGGTAGAATCTCCAAAACTGCCTTCTGTACTGGCAGAACATTTTCCTGGAAACGAATACTTTTACTAAACAGTTCAAAATTTTTACAAAACACCTAAATAAACATAATGCAGGTAGGAGCTGTCACTGAATTTATGGAAGTGTCCCTATAAAAACAGACAACAAGTAGTAAATGGCATAAGGGCCAGGATTACTATTTAACAACACCTGACTTACAATTTCAATATCCATATCACATGTACTCTTGGAATTTCTAATTGTCTGTTGAAGGATTGCTAGCAGCTGCAAATACATGTCAGAGTCGAACATAGTTTTCGCCTGGACATACAGATCCCCTAGTGTATACACACAATTTAATGCAGGTTACACAAAAATTGGAGCAAACAAAATATACAAGATCAGGTGAATCAGATGCATTACCAAGACTATGTAAAATCTCCTGCTTCACCTTGTTAGCTGCAGCACCCTTATAATTAGGTGACCTTTCAAGTACAAGCTCATACACATCAAGCAAAGATTTGATGTATGGTACAGCCAGATTTCCCTGATTTAATTAAAATACTAATATAATAAGTTTCTGATCAAAGTTAGAGATAAATTTAATGATAAGGGAAACATTTGTAATAAATGGATTGATGCCTTAATCACCTACCATTCTCAGGGATAGTTGAAGGAAACAAAAATAATAATAACTTTCAATCATCAGCACAATAGTTCAACAGATGATTAGAAACTGACAATTGGAACTTACTTTTGGACAATGGGAACTAACAATTGTTTGCAAACAGCTTATTGCAGCAAGACCAACTTCTTTACTTCCATTCAGGATGCTATCTTTAATAAAATTTAGAAGATGTTCCCATCCTGTGACATCATAAATCTTAGTTAGGCGATGACTAATTCAATTAATTGGGACATCCAAGTTTCAGTAAAAAAAAATTGAAATAGCATGAAGACTCACCAGCAGAGAAATTGGTTAATCTCTGAAGAAAGGGAAAAAATGATCGTAATAACCGTGTTATTCCACCCAGTACTAGAACAAGTGTTTCATCCCACTGTTTCTGTGCCGTATTTCGACTGCAAAGCTATGTTGTCAGTTCCAAGAAAAAAAAAAATCAAACCACAATAAACAATCTGGCAAACATATGAATCACTGTTAAGGAAAACTAAGCACCTTGTATTTCAACACTTTAACATACCTGTGATGGATTAGCATATGGACAGCTTTCCCACCTCGTGTTCCTAGTTCTTTCCCTTGCCATTCATCTTTAGATGATGTCGCTGCCTACAAACAAGATAACTGGGCGCATATAAGAACAGATAACTTTAGAAGAAAAAAAGGTCCTCTCATCTATGATGTACCAAGCTTACCAAGTGAGAAACACAATCTAGAATCGGGAATACATAATCCCTGAGGCAATCCTCCCACATGCTGCTAGAAATTTTTTGCCCATGACTACCCAGAGTTTGGAAAAGAGTACGAATGGCTGAGTTCCTTACCTATGAACAAAAATTGCAGTGAAGTCCAAAGTTGAACAAAAGAAATGATAAAAGTTGGCAAGTAAATAAGTTCTCAAATTTCTAATAGCTGAGACTTCCCTTGGAATGAGAGTTAATAACAAAGAGATGCATTTAGTTGAATAGTAACTTGAACTCATAATACAGAACAATGAGTAACTTTCAAGACAATGATGAAAACCATGATATATTTCCGTAGTGTGGTTTAACTCCACATAAACTAACATATTAAGTCCTATAACACCAGTTATTATCATGAAAATCCTGTAAAAGAGAGAACTACAAAAACTACAAACTAAGGGATAAAAAATATATTACAACTATCACAACATAAGAAGATCCAAGTTATCTTTGCAAACTTTGTAGAGCGCATTCGTATGATTTGCAATTTACACAGTTCAGTCTAAAATGAAGTAAACAAGGAAGTAACAATAAATCCTAAGTTCAAAAAGCTGCTAAAGAAAAGAAGGAAACAGTCTAATGTACACACCATATATCTCGAATTGCAATGACTCTGCAATTATAATTTTAGCTAGGTATACATTGGTGCCAAATGTGTTAGCTTGAGCATCTCAGATAAGAACAGTGTGAAAATTTCATCTTTTTTTTGAACCCCTAGTTCCAAAAAAAATGCTGAAACCACCTACTTTTGCTACAAATTAATCTTTGCCCATGCAAGCATGCCACAGATAATCGAATCCGAGGGAAGATTTTTCTTGGTAGCTTGATGTTTACACCTATGACCTAACTTAATCTCCCTGGACACAAAGGTGAACTAAAGTGTTCTAGCTTAAATGCCAAAGTCCAATAAGGTCTTGCTAACATGCAAACACATTATGAAACATTCTAACGCTTAAGAAAGCAAGAAACAATGAATAAATTATCATTCATTTACTGGTAGTGTTGAATGATCTGAAAAAAGAAGATTGACTATGACTCACTTGAGGACAGAGGCATTTGTTGCTTCTGAAAGGCCAGAAGAAAACAGAGAGACTTAAATCCTCATCACCGCACAGTAAGTATCTAAGGCTTTGATGTACATTATTTATCAGAGTAGTTATGAACTTGTTGGGTTTGAAGTTACAAAGCTGAAAAATCAAAAGGTTAGTCACTTGTAGCTTGAGAAAACCTAAATCACTGACAATTTCTTTCACTCTTTTTGTTAGGTGATTGGGTGGGTCCTCCTGGTTCGTGGAAGCTTTTTTCACTTATTTTGGGAAGGCAATGTGTCTGTGTAGATATGTATTTCTAGTATGCGGATGTTATGTGGGGGTGGTGGTGGTTTCTCCCACCACCCTACTTTCAGGACCATAGATGACACTAACTTCATTTCTATTTGCAAACCCCATATCAGTAAGTATGGCCACATATTGATTGTTAGCCTCTTTTATTCAGCACTTTGAAGTGCATACCTCCACCTTCCGAGGCCATATTATGCGAAACATAAGTATGAAGTGGTTTGGAAACCAACCATATTCGTAAGATGTTTTAGTCAAACCAAGAAGCAGCCTACCAAAATTATCAAAAAACTTAAAGATGATAATATTTGCCCTAGGTGGTTGAATTATATATCTATGATCACAAATTGAAAGTAATACTTATGAAAATGGAAGAATAAAGTGAAGAGCTTGACCTTCAAAGAGAGCGAACTTGAAAGTTCAAATGAAAGCGTAACTTCAAGAATTTTCATGTTTCATAAATATAATTATGCATCATAAAATAATGTAAAAATTTTAAATATGGTTGAAAGCATATGTAAGTACCTTTTAGTTCAAGGAGAAAAAGGAAAAGAGAAGGCAGAACAAGAGTAGTGATTGTCAGCAATAGAACTTCATATTGTAGTTGATGTTGCCAGTGATAGGAAAATAGTACGTAATAGATAGCTTAACAGATAGACTTGTATATATGATGAATGTGAAGGCATCCAATTAAGTGCTATAATGTAATTTTTTCATTGCCTTAACTGGTCAACATCCTATGTCACTCGAAGGAAGTTATGGAGCAAAAACACATCATTATTTTGAAGTATACACTTCAATGCACGAATCACAAAGCTGTGAAATACACATCACATTGCATAGCATTTGCAGGAAGTAGTGGGAGCTTCATTTTTAGACCTTTAATCTATTAAGTTGTGCAGTAAATTGTCACCACTATTCTTCAGAGAACATTGAAAAAAACAAGCTTCATAGCGAGCTTTTCAAAACATAAATTGAACAGACTTTAACAAACTGCAGATAAATGAGATGATCTTTTTTACTATCTTGGTCTAAAGCACATATAACTACATCGCTACATGCTAGGGAGAATTTCGGTAGAGTAAATTGAAAGAGAGAAAGAAAGTCAAAATGATCCCTCCCCAAATGTCATTCTAGATCATTGAAAGGATCAATGGATTGGCAGTATCCAAATTGTTCCGCATTCTTAAACTGGAAATGAAAGATCCTTGGATCCTTAAACATTTCGTCATTTATCCATGTTATCAATGTAGAATAGGCGTAATATTGAGTCATCAAATTTTTTTACAAGATGGCTTAGAAGAAATGTTAAACTCAAACCACATGCCAAATCATCAAAAACATTTAATTCAAAACCTAAAAGTTTCAAGCACATATTATGAATGACGAAAATCAATATTACACCAACTGAAGATCAAAAGATTTAAAATTTAGATGTCAGATTTCAACAAACTGTGATCATAAGTATATTATATTAGGGGGGGGGGGGGGGGGAAGGAGGGTTGGTGACATTATACCTCAGGTCTCTCATCTTCTCCAAGCTTCTGAAGTATGGAGAAAATAGAAAAAAGCAACTTATTACGATCAATTCCAGCTGCTTTTGGAATTTGGAAATGAACATTATCATTTGAATGAAACTTTTCATCTTTAATTGCTTCAAAACCATCACCATGCTTTGACTTGAATTCTACACCAGAAGCAATATCTGAAAACCAGTAGAAACTTGAATGTCAGCACCACATATGCAAAATGGATAAACTTTAGAATGCTCATATATTAAATAATGGTTAAGTTACTATGGTTAACAGTAACCACAGAAAAAATCACCAGCTTCTGATTTTTCCTCGCTGAGCTTGTTTACTAATCCCTTAGCAATAAAGTCAGTTGCCGTCCAGAGGAGGCCAATTGCCGTCAAACTGATATTTATCTCCGTTTTTTGAGCACTGTATGACCCAGTGACTTCAATGCATCTGCAGGAATTAAATTAAAAAGGTTATTCAAAACAAGGATGATTGTTTCTAGCAATCAAAAGCCGACCCCACAAGTAGATCTACAATAGAAAGAGGGAAATGCAGGGTCGGCCCCAATTTACAGATTATTTTCTAGACAAGTTGGGAGGAGGAGGGTGGCTGGGTAGGTGGGGGTAATGGCAGCTTAACAAGTCAAAAGTGACGAAAGCAATTCCCAACTTCACCTCTGAACCCTGCTCCAGTAAGATGATAGACAGAAAAGCCAGCCAATGGACAAATATTGAGGCGGGAAAATCCATCAGGTGTCAATGTTAAAAGAAATATGTATGATCAGATTTGTTGCATTCAAAGAGAATATGATGTATATTGTTATTGTTTGCTGTTATTTTCTAAAAACTTGAGGACTATTATTCCTAAAGTTTAGATAATATCATATGACACAAATACTTCTTTCTTAGCTGTTTACATCATAGATGTCGGGAACGTGGGACACTATAGTGAACCATGACCCAGGTTCAATCGTCATGGAACGTGGTACACTAGCAAATTGGGTCACGTACACGACGACCTGATTTAGAATTAAAATTAGTTAATACTTTGGGGAAAAAACAACCATTTTTAGAGAAATAAACAACAAAAAGCGTACCATAATTGCAACTTGAAAATTCTTTTACCGTTATTGATCCTTGAATTTGACTTTTGCATAAAATGGTACATTAAGCACTCAAATTCCTACATTTAAAAACTGATCCTAAAGCGTACCACGTTCCCTAACGTACCATATAAGCCTACCCCCTCATACCCAATTCTAAATAAGTGTCGTATGACGCTCCCGTTCCTGTTCCAGAACAAACCGGGTTCCATACAACTATGGTTTACATGACCTATACATTGTATACTTATCATGGTAGCAGAGGGAAAGATGTCAACGAGGCACTCCTTGTTCCCTGTAAGAGCCGTTGATCTTGTAGGTGCCGTTAAATCTTACAATGGTTTGCTTATTAGAGGTTTTCATGCGCACAGACACAGATACACTCACACACACAAAGGGCAGCCCAGTGTACGAAGCTCCCACCATTGTGGAGTTTAGGGAGGTCAGATGTATGCAGTGTTACACCCACATGCCGAGAGGCTGTCTCTGAGACTCGAACCTGAGTTAGTTAGTGTTCAATCTCTCCACTTATGCATGAAAGTGAACAAGGTATGCTATAGAACTTGTAAAAAAAAATCCAGGATTCAACTCATATAAAAAGAGTGAAACTGACTAAAGCTATAAATCCACTATGTTGAACTTGAATATGCCATTTATGTCACCTCATCTGGGTTTTAGCTTCTCTATGTATTTAAGCCATCTCCTCCTGCTTAAAAACAAGAACTACCACATAGTAATGTAATCCAAGTATACTTCAATATAAGTATGTTAAGTCATGTTAATGACAAGTGCACTGAACTCAGCCAACCATATAATTAATGTAGCTACTGGTCAATTTGGTTACAGGTTTGTAACCACATCAGGATCCTTTTTAGAAACATCTCATAGATATTATATATTTGGGTTGACAGATTATTTATCATGCTTGTCTCTCAACATCTGAGCAGCCTACTTCTATTTTTCTATATCTAATTTGATCAGCATTTGGAGTTATCTTCCTCAACCTAGTTATTTTTTAGATTTCTCCTTAACTTTTCTAAACCTACCTCAAAGTAATCATTGACTAAATCATATTCACACCCACCTTCTCTTAACTTGCCTTACAACATTTCCTGAGCTCTGAGATTCTGCTGAAGGGTCCAAGAACGAGGATCAAGATATCTCAAAAGGAAGCTCTATAAACAATAATAATAAATAAATAATTGAAAGGAAAGAAAATTTTGCAATGATGCCGCCATTAGTAGGAACTAGCTCTGAAGGATTCCTAAACCTGAGATTTACCCATTGCAATTTCTCTAATGTAAGTGCTCCAACTAAAGTAATAGGCTTTCAATTTTCAAACAATAAAGCAATGCACACAGATCAACATTGACTGACACGTGTAATCTCTACTTACTTTTCTCGAGTAGACTATAAGTAAAATACCGATGCAGTTATATTACCCATGTAATTGAGTAAATTGTTCAAAGTCTGGCCTCTATGGTTCAGTTTGTTTGCACTGCCCAAGATGAAAGATGATAGTCAGAAATGAGAAAAGAATTGTTGATGCAATGCATGCTATTGATCAATTAGCGAAAAGCTCAATGTCGTTGTAAACCTGCAAGTTCAATGATAACAAAGCTGAAGAACATTTAAGACCAAGAGCATTAGCCAAAACTTTAGGGTAGAAGTAATCTATCACAAATTTCAGCATAACAGAGTTAAAAAATTGAAGTCCAAAAGCAACCTCTTGATATACAGAAAATGAGAAATCAATTATCAACATATTATCAAACTGCCCACATGAACAGGAAAAATAATTGTAAAACATAAAATACGAAACCAGAATGTTTAAAAAGAATAACAAGGTATATTACACATGAAGATACTGCACTGGTATGGTTGATATTCCATCATTCATGATGACCTGTAGGCTCTGCACAAAAGGGAGGGAGAGAGCAAAGCAATTGGATGAGTGAGCATAAAAAGAGCAACTAGCCAAAACAAAATTCACTTTTTCATGAAACTTGTCCTATTTTGGGACTTTCAACTAAATTAGTATTAAAATGGGCATAAAAAAAAGGAACATGTGCCAATTCCAGATTGAGAACAGTTATAGAACCCATCCTCGAAAATATGATGCAAATTAGCCAGGCCCAAGATTTCCCTTCTGACACAGCTATACCCAGAATTTTTTATAAGAGCAAAATAGAACTTGAGTAGGAACAAAAAAAGAAAAAGGGAGCGCCTCGCAACATGCAGATGTTCCTGTTGTTCCAATCACTGAAGCATGGGTAATGTTATTCACAGATCAGAAGAGGGAAAACCCCTCTTTTTATAACCTGATCTACTCAAATGGTAAAGTTTCTTTTTTAAAACTCAACGAGTAAAGTCAGTTCAGTGAAATTTGTCATTTACAGAGGTGAATAATCAACTTGAGAGGTTGCAATGATTTGTTACATAGACCAAAGGTTAGTATTAGTTCTAACAACCAACAACTTTGCCCTCATCTGAAACAAGAATGCTCCAATTGCAATTTAGACAAGGTTAAAGGTCCTCTTAATTTTTCAATAACTAATGCAATTTTGAATGTTTTAGGGACTATCATCTCCACTAGGACGTCCCCACCGCGACGCGTTGCATCAATGTCACCCCGATGCAATGATAAGTAAACAATGGTGGTTTGCTAGGGCGTCCCCTAGAAGCGACGCGTTACATCGATGTCACCCAAATGTAATGACAAGTAAGCAATGGTGTTCTAAAAATCTACAAACCTCTAATAGGTTGCCAAATAGTATTAGGCGTAGACTAGAATAGTATAAAAAGGAAAATAGTTAGAGACTTTTACAGGAGAATAGAATTAGGTTAGCTACTTGGAATATAGGTACAATTACCGAAAAGACGATGGAACTAGTAGATATCATGCTTAAAAGAAAGATAAGTATAACTTGTTTACAAGAAACTAAATGGATAGGTGAAAAATCTAGAGAAATTGAAAAGACCGGATATAAACTTTGGTACGCGGGACAAGAGAAGAATATGAATGGAGTTGGAGTTCTTGTAGATAACATAATAAAAGAAAGTATTGTACATGTAAAAAGAGTTTGAGATAGAATAATATTAATAAAGGTTGTATTAGGGGTAGTGATTATTAATATTATTAGTGCTTACGCACCACAAGTGGGCCTATCCAAAACGGTCCAGCCCGGCTCGGCTCGGGCCCGAATTTCTAGGCCGGGCCTGGCATTGGGGGGACCCGGACCCACTAGACTTGGGCTGGACCCGGGACTGAATGGGCCAGGCACCGGGCTGGCCCGATTTTTTTAATTATTGTTTTTGCCTAAAAATTAATTTTTTTGAAAAAAAATGAAATTTCAAGAGTAATTAAAAATAAAATATGCAAAATTTCGATAAAAAATCAATCATACTAAGTGTTTACTAAGTAGTAGAAAATTATATTCTATTAGTATATAGTTATATATTATATATAAGTATATATAAGTATACATTAATGACCATAACAGACTATAATTATATATAGTATACATTAGAAATATATATATGTAAGTATATATAAGTATATATTAATGACAATATAAACTTAAAAATATATATAAGTATACATTAATGATCATTTTATACTATAATTATATATTAAAAATAATATATAGATATATAATATAAAATTAGAACCGAGCCGAGCCGGGTCCGGTGCGGGCACCGGCGAGGCGGCCCGAAGCCCTGCTTTGCCCAGATTTTCGGGCCAAGCCCGGGCCTTGGGCCCAATTGGACAGCCCTAACAACAAGTAGGCTTGCTCGAGAATACTAAAAGGGAGTTTTGGGATAGCTTAGATGAATTGACACGAGAAATCCCATTAGGATGGAAATTATTTATAGGAGAGGATCTTAATGGGCATGTTGGGAAGAATAATAACGGATATGAGAGGATACATGGAGGTTTCGAGCATGGAGATATTATGGAAGAATCGATTTTAGAGTTTGCAACATCATATGATTTGATAATAACAAATACACTTTTTAGAAAAAGGGATGAACACTGAATAACCTTTAAAAGTAAATTTAATGGTAATCAAATAAACTTTTTTCTTACTAGAAATGCGGATACGCTAACATGCAAAGATTGTAAAATTATACCGGGAGAGAGTTTAATTACACAACATAGGTTGATGATATTAGACATATCTATTAAGTGGAGTAGAAAAACTAACATGAACAAGAGACTAAGAACTAGATGATGGAATTTAAAATGAGAGAATCAAAATTGTAAGGATAAGATAATGAAAGAAGATATATGAAATATAAATAATGAGACTAATATTATGTGGAATAGCATGGCTTTTTATATTAGGAAGGTGGCCAAAGATATGCTAGGAGAATCTAAAGAGTGTAAATTAGACGGTAAGGAGAGTTGGTGGTGGAATGAGAATGTGCAAAAGGTTATTAAAGAGAAAAAAACTTTATATAATGAGTGGTAAGAATGTAGTAGGAAAACTTAAAAGAGATATAAGATAGCAATGAAGGAAGCAAAAAAGAGCGTTAGTGAGAATAAATACAAGGCTTATGAAAATTTCTATAAGAAGTTAAGAATCTGAGAGAGAGAAAGATATAAGCTTGCTAAGATTAGAGAAAGGAAGACCTGGGATTTGGGTAATATTGCCTGTATTAAAAGCGAAGATCAAAGAGTTCTGGTGACCGACGGGGAAATAAAAGAGAGGTGGGGGAGTTACTTTCATCAATTGTTTAATGATAACCAAACAAGTGAGCAAAATAAAGAATTTAATCATACATTGAATGATAGAAACTATAGATATTATCGAAAATTTAAGATTAGCGAAGTGAAAGATGCTCTAAAGAAAATGAAAAGTGAAAGAACAGTAGGAAAGGACGGTATCCCTATTAAAGTTTAAAAATGTCTTGGAGATTAAGGCTAAGGATGGTAAACTAAACTATTTAATATGATTATCGAGACGAAGAGAATGCGCGATGAGTGAAGGATTAGTACTTTAATACTGATATATAAGAATAAAGAAGATATATAAAGTTGTTCAAATTATCGAGGCATAACACTCATGAGTCATACTATGATACTTTGAGAGAGTAATTGAGCAAAGACTTAGAAAAGAGACAAGTATATCCAAAAATCAATTTGGCTTTATGCCCGGGTGGTCAACTATGAAACCTATACATATTTTACGACGATTGATAGAGAGATATAGAGAGAAGAGAAAGGATCTACATATGATTTTTAGGATCTACATATGATTTTTATTGATCTAGAAAAAGCTTATTATAAGAGTGCCTTGAGAGGTAATGTGGTGGGTTGAAAAAATTTGTATCTAGTTTAGATATTGATGTGATTAAAGATATGCTTGATGGAGTAACAACTACAATCCAAACTAATGAATGAGAGATTAAGTCGTTTCCTATTACCATAGGTTTACACCAAGGGTCAGCCTTAAACCCTTATCTTTTTGAATTAGTTATGGACCAACTTACTAGGCACATTCAGGATGAAATCCCATGTTGTATGTTATTCCTAGATAATATAGTGTTAGTTGACGAAACTAGAAGAGGTATAATTACTAAACTAGAAAGATGGAGACAAGCTTTTAAATCTAAATATTTTAGAATTAGTAGAACATAAACATAATATATGGGGTGCAGTTTTAGTAAAACTAAGAAAAGAAGAGCATATAGTGCATATTGATGGTCAAGAAATACGTAAAAGTAATCATTTTTGCTATTTATGATCAATCATTGGGCGTGATGGTGTGATAGAGGATGATGTTGTACATCGAATCAAATCGGGATGGTTGAAATAGGGGAGTGTCACGGGAGTCTTATGTGATCGTAAAATACTAATGAAACTAAAGGGAAAATTCTATAGGACGGTTGTAAGACCAACTATGCTTTATGGGTCCGAGTGTTAGGCAATTAAAAAACAGCATGCGCAAAAAATGAGTGTAGTAGAAATAAGAATGTTGTGATGGTCTTGTAGGTATATATTAAACGATAGGATAAGAAATGAGTGCATCCGTAGTAAATTAGAGGTTCCTTCTATTGAGGATAAAATGAGAGAATAGATTAAGATGGTTTGATCATGTACAACGGTCACCTCTTATTGCAGCGGTTAGAAAAAGTGATAATATTATAGCTAACGGGGCTAGGAGATTTGGAGGTAGACCCAAAAGGACTTGGTTGGAAGCAGTTACGAATGATATAATGATTATGACTAACTTAACAGAGGAGATGACCCATAACAGAATGGAATGGAAGAATAGGATTCATATAGCTGACCCCGAACATTTGGGATAAAGGCTTTGTTGTTGTTTGTTGTTGTTGCGTATCATCTCCACTGGCAGCAAATAACACAATTCACTGTTGGGTTGTTGAAAGATTGAGAGGCGACAAGCTCAATTGACTTGAATACTCAATCTGATAAAGACTGCAGAATCCCTTGCTTCACTCTTGTACTTGCTCAACAACTTTAAACATTAAGACTGGAAGATATGTTGTTTGTCGCTTAAAGGAAACAAATCAAATGAGTTTTACTTTAAGATCATATCATTTGTGCCTTGCTGGTGCGCCAGCCACACTAGAACCCACTAAACAGACACTGATAAATCTTCATGATCGTTCTTCTACCAAAGACAACGATGTGTAATTTCACCTGAAATCCTGATGTGATTAGATCCTTCTCAGATGCATCAGCAACAGTCCTATAGATAAAACCCACAAAAGAATGCATCAAGAAGTCAGAAATCCTTCAATCTAAAGAGTGACAAAAGAATGCAAGTTGTATAGAAAAAGGAAACACCTCAGCATTTCAAGAATGTTGGGCCAGCTATAGTAAAGTTTTTCTCCATGCCTCTGAAAATAACGATCGCAAGGGGAAAGACCATAAAGGTCAGATTAGACTTATATTAAATGTTTTAGTATTAAGAGGATGAACAGCGAAAATCCCAGCTTGAATTTGAGTACCTCTAAAACATGAAGCAAAATTTTCAGAGTCCCTGCACGTACATCAGGGTTTTGACTCGACATATAAATCAACGGTAATGGAGCTAAAACTGCACACTCAAATGATCCCATTTCCGTATTAATTCCATCCACCTAACAAAGAGATATTCAATACCTTATTACATCCTGTGAATCGAGACAGCGTATGAAAGTGAAAGTACTCACTTCAGAGTCAGGAAATGGATGAACACATGTTTTACTGCCCTGGAACTGGTCCGAACCTAAGACTGCACAAATTGACTGATCCAGTGCCCCAAGAGCCAAATTCCTTAGCTGTTGGTTGGGGTTATCAGCAAGCTGCAAAAGACTAAATTGTTCTTCTCAAAGAAAATAAAAATGATACATTATCTTCCATAAAAAAAACAAGAAAGAAAGAAAGAAAGAATAATAATAATAAAGAATGATACATTATCAACAAGGAGAAGTTTGCAAATGATATCACCTCAATTAGATGGTCAATGACTTGATCCCATATGGACTCAAAACCTGATACAAGAAAATACTAAAGTCAATGCAACTGAATATATCCAACCACAAATAACATTCCTTGCATCATGTAGTTCACAGCTTTAATTGTATAACTTTCAAGATTACACATGCTACTTTACTAAAAGGTCCATGGTCCGTGCAGTGCATATAGATTAACTTCTGATGAATCTAATCTGTTGAAGTCTTACAAATTCAGGGATTGTCAAAAGACCCATTTTCACAATAAGAATGCACGTAACTCTATCCTCTAGTCGAGTATACAATGGACTATCTAAGGGTGAAAATGAATCCATATTTAAAGTTTATAATCCCACCCAGTTTTTGCCCAGACAGATGTTACATTTTGTTGACTCAAAGGATATCTTGAACATTGAAATAGGCCTGTAAGGTGTAAAAGAGTATCCTAAATATTGTTAAAATAATGTTTACTGATATTCATGACACAGCAGATGCAATCCTACATCCAATCAGAACACACCCTGGTAGATTTTTTACCCTTCAGCAGATGCTCTATAACTTAGGAAAAGAGGGGACTACATTCAGAGGTGACTGCACATTTAAGCATCGTACACCATGATACATGTTTGGACAAATTCTACTCAGGTATATGTGATTCAACATTCTGACAAATACTAATGTTGAGGATAGTTATTTTAGATCATTTTGACAAAAATTGCACAAACTGATAGGAAGGAATGTTGCTTTCATGGCCTCCTAACTAGTATCCTAACTTATTCGACATGGTAGGTGAAAAAATTTATTTAAGCACTTCACATCTTGTGATTTCAATTCTATATCAAAAGGTGTTCTTTTTACATCAGTTATGATTAGAACCTACGACATGAGAAGCAGTAGTCCCTTTGGTTTCAATATGTATGCATAAATGATGTTATTTAGAAAGTATCTGCAGGTACCCACATCTGCACTTGTGGAGTTTAAATTTTAGCATCAACATCGAAGTAAAAAAAAATATTTAAAAAAAGGAAGATAAGAAATTGCAAATTATCTGGCTAATTATTAGTTCATTCACATAGCTCAGATTCATGCAAATTTAGTACATGGCATCAATAAATAAATGCCTTGGAGGTAGGGATTGTTGCTGTGTGAGGATACAGGATATTTGAAGAAAAGAGCAAGGAAAGTCCAAAAATCTGGTAAAAAAATTCTAGGGAGTTGGAATTCATATTTTAATTTGAGAGTCATTAACGACTTTTTAATGCATCTGATTCTATTGCATACCATAACTTTCATCCATACAGTTTTAGCAATCGCTTACGTTTGGCTAGTGTTATAATTAGTTGCCAGTGACTTTATAGAAGGCTTTCCACAAAACTGGTTTTGAAACTGTGTAATATGTCTCAAATATATTGTAACATTAAATTTAGAACGTTCATGATTTTTCATTGCATTTCCTAAATTATATACATAAAGTGAGTATCAGTGGAATGGCGTTTGTTTCTGAACATTTTACTTTGGGTTAGATAAATCTGTTCTTAAATGCACATTAGATGACAGCAGGGCTAAATAAGGATTGTAAATAAAACATTCTTTATTTATAAGAGAAGATTATAGTACTCCTATAACATACTATACATACAAGGAAAAAAAAACTATCTAATGAACTAGATGTATCAGCTTACATCATTATGTCCAAAGGAAATACAAGTACCCTAGCTACAGGCATGTAGTCACAAACAGAAAACCCCTGAGGAGGTGCAACATTGTAAGAGAAAATGAAAAAGATGTTGGATATAGGTGATGCATAAATAAAGGACAATTCCCTGAACTACTGAAGGGACCATCAATTGGATTTGCATAAATGAGAAACCAAGTAATGAGGCTAATGAAACGATTCTAAAATACAAATCCTTAATCAAAAATTTAAAATCATTTACTTAATGGAAATAGTCAGCCAAAAGGATCTGTAACCCCATCAAGACTCAAGCCTGGGCGTAACTGCATCAATTGATCGGGGCACACATTCTTCAACTAAATTGTCAGGATAAGGTTATGTCCTAAAGAAGACATATATAACTCACACAAACTTAGAGTTCTTCATCAGTAAAATGAAACCACCAAACTTTCTTTTGAACATTATTCAATTTGAACGGTTATGCATGAGGCTTAGCACCCAATAACCAATTTCTTTTTCTTTCCCTTTTTTTCCTCCAGATTTGTTGATCTTCAATTTCAAAGTTGAAGATGATTTTGAGATGACATGACTAGCAAGGTTTTAAATATCGGATATCGGGAAAATATTGGATGGCCAAAATCCATATCAGATTGCGGATGCCAGGGAAATATCGGGGACATGTGGTAAATATCGGAATGCCAGAATGGATATTTGCATATATAGTATAATGCACTAAAATATAATCTCAACATACTTAATGAAACATAAGCATACAAAATGTAAATAATATATATTTAGGATCATTAATCAACCTTGTAAAATAAACAAAACTAAAAATCAACGTTGCAACATTTCGTCTGAATTTTTAGGCTAAAATGTTATTTGATATAATGGGAAAATCATGATATCTTGTCCAAAATTGCAAAACGTGGTATTGTTTTGCAACAAGCCATATAAAAGGATATATCGGCCAACATATCGGCTGATATATTGGCCATATCGGGGATACATCACCCAAAATAGCTTAAAAGCGGTAAAGGATATTTAGAGAACATATCGGTTGTAGCAATCTTGTAAAAGGATATATCGGGCCATGTCGGGGATATTAAAAACAATGATGACTAGTATACGAATGTTAAATGTTCTAGAGGTTAAGGCACCTAGGGTTTGTCTTGTGAAAGAAAACTGATCAACTATATCAAACAAGATTGATTTAGGTTTAGCTTTCAGACTAGGACAGACCAATAGAGCATTAAAGTAAGGAATTTAGGAGGTCAATTAGGATCTTGAAATGGTTCCAGCTTATGGATTTTGGTTTGATAGAGGTTTGCTAAAAAGATTTTAAAAAAAAAGAGATAAAGGCTTCACATCAACTTTCCATCGCCTTCACACTAACTTTCCGTCGTCTTCACGCCAGAAAAGTTGGAAGAAGAAAAGAAATTTTCATGAAAGCAACGTACATATTTCAAGAGTTCATCCTCTCAATGGCGACCCTAGAAATATTGTATATAGCGCCTGATTTAAAAATTATAGAAATACCCCTGAGTTGAAAGAAGACTCTATGAACCAACTAAACAAGGAAAATCTGAAAAAGATAAAAATGTTTAAGGACATTAATAACCGTAAAATGAAAAATTAACAATCTAAAATTAAAATTCATAACTATCTTTTGGCTTCTTGATCATCATCAGCATCTCTCTCCTCTACAACCAAAATGAAAGTACACCTACTTTTCAACTAAGCAATGAGCACACAAAAGACAAACATCTTCACATGTTGAAAAGTCAGGTACTTACGATGTAGGTTATTTACAAGTATTGACGTCATACGTTCCACTGAAAATGCTACACTTCCTGTAAGTTGACTGGATGCTTGACCCGTGACACTTGAATTTCCTGAGATGCACTGACTTGACAACTGACGCAAGGCAGAAAGGAGTGACTTCACTGCAGAAACATGCATCAGTGCGGAACTTTCGAACAGCTTGGCAATCAAAGAAAGGAAAACTTTGTCAGAATAGAAACAAGACGTAAGAGGAAAAACTTACACCGGAATAGCTTTAGTTTTTTGGCTAAACCTGAGAATTCAGTGAAGAGAGGATGTGGAAATCAGTATACTGCCCAGATGTATCCCTAGTAAGTCTTGAAACAGACGTCGGAACTTCCTATCCATAGATAAAAAGTTGATTATGAGCTTCAAAAAATGGAATCAAGTTTCAAGTCTTCAACCACATAAGGCAAAAAAAAAAAAGGGACGATCCCCAAAATGTGTTATCTGGTCAGTAAGTCAACAGAGCTGTCCAAAATTTGAGAATTATAATGATCATTCAGCAAATTACTAGAGAGTCTGTATTGTAAAAGAATGTGTGATGGATTTCAGATATATAAGAATAAAGACGCACTAAACGTACTTAAACTATGTGGAAATTTGTATAATTTGATTAGACCAGTGAATACAGTAACTCAAAACTAAATGAAATTTGGATAGATTTTAATGGCATAAGTACGTAACACCGGTACAGCTACCACCAAAGCATAGCTACCTTCTGTTCTCATTCAGAAGATATAAAATTTTCACATCTCCTAACTTAGGAGACAAAGCAAGTGAATAGCGTTTAAAGAAACCAAGCATTTTAACAAACTATAGAGTTTTACAGTTTTTAAGAGGGTGTAACCTGCGTAGATGCATGAGGAGAATGGATAGCACGATCTAGAGCTGCTAGAGTGTCTAAAACCTGAAAATTGGAAGGTTAATACCAAAGACAATAGGCCTTATTTCAAAAGACAGAGGATGTGAAAACACACCAGAGCCCAGGATGGACCAAGAACATTGTGCAAACGGTGTGCCACGTTGAAAAGTGTCCTTAATGCCTGCAGCATAAACCATATAAAATCAATCAACTCCTTAAGGAACTCAACTGAAACATAATGATAGATAGACATAGTCAATCTGACATAAGATTTGAATGAAATAGTGCACAAAAATCAAAATAAAAACATGTTACCTGCACATTCTTTGGAGTAAGAACAACATTATCTCGCTGATCAGTCAAAGGTTCTGACTTTCTTGATCCAGGAGATTGCAAAACACTGGTGAAAGTTCCATTAGTGAGTAAATGAACAGAAAATATGAGACCTGAAACCTTGCAGATCCAGAACCAAATTTATACTACATATGCATAAAAAATAACAGCAATTTTTATATATGTCTTTGTACTACATATTCAGGAAAAAGAACTCAAAGGAAGTGATAAACACAGCACAGAGTTGTCAAAGAAGTAAATAATACATTTATGGGTTATTATTCCCTATTCTAGTTAAAACAAACCACGGAAAAGACAAATCAGGCCTTCCATGTACCATCCCTGTGTTAGTTAAATTCAAACCCAAGTCACACTGAAATTGGATCTAATTTTCAAGATCTTAATCCAGTTTACTTCAACTCAAAACTCACCGTTTGTAACACCTTTTCATATCAGTTCAAGTATTTACTTAAGAAAACGAAAAACATCATCTTAATATTCACCTAGCGAACCAATATGCACACACAAGTATGCATACAAGAATAAGGATTTGTAATTAATTTAGTCATTCATTATGTACAATAACATACCTCCTCTTTTCTCCTTCATTTGGAATATTGATCGTGAATTTACAAAGGGATGCTAAAAACGAGTTCAATGGTTCCACTGCGCGAAGAACTCCACATGCCTGAAATAGACAAACACCCAGTTAAAGTATATGTAGATACTTAGGTTGTGAACTGCAACTATTAAGAAAGAAAGATCCATAAAAGAATTAAATTATATGAATCCTAAGAAGAATTCAATTACGTAAGAATCAGCACGAAATGGCACAAAAAAACCTTGCACTGATTTTGAAAGTATTAAACAACTTAATTATATTCAAGCTCATTTGAGGAAAAGAAAAAAGATTCCAACAACAGCAATGTCTAAATGCACTTTCAGTACTCACTATAAATCATATTGAGGTAGTAAACATTATCTCAAAGGATATTATTACCTGGGTAAATGCCTGATATCCTTTCAGTATTTCTAATATTATGGCTTCCCCCTGAGACCTATACAACAAGATTGCATGTCATTTAGTTGAAACAACTCCAAGGAAGAATACAAAACAACTGATGTCCTCTGACCTTGCTAAGATAAGAGATAAAGCATCAAGGATGGTCATCCATGTTGAATCAACCATACATTTGCAAAGAACGGTTGTTTTCCCAGTGCACTCTGCTCTATGCTCATTATCATATTTTGGTGATTCAATCTGCATAAGTAATAGGTCAGATCGACAGATATATTATGTTGAGCTTATAGTTAACAATAAAAGAATCAACTGGCCTAACCTCACCAACATCAACAGCTTCATCAGTCAATGTAGCTACTGTAAACACAACACCCAAAAGTCCTTCAACCGCCAAAGTAATAGCATGGGCTTCACTGGCAACCAGAACAGCAGCATTAGATGCATCATTATCCATGCTCCACTCAATGCCTGCTAACACTCTAATCAGTAGTGAAATCTAAGCCTTTCCAAATAAATGCAAGTAATTTAACATTCGGAGGGTATGTTTCCTCAACTTTAGCTTACTAAAGATTGACAAAAGAAGGAACAAACATCAAACTACCATAGGCCTATCGTATAGAAAGAAAACACAATACATGCTTTTAGATGCATAAAGTTTAAACGAGTAGCAAATTTTGATCCAAAAGATTAGTATTTACAGATATATGTATATACACCTTCAACCACATGCTAAGGTTTCATTATCTTCTCTCTAATGAACAAAAAGTACGCCATAATCCATCTCTTCTAGACATTCCATCTCCACAAAAATAAAACGAAGAAAAAAGAATGGACCTTAAGAACATAAAATTTAGATTAGTTTTAAATAAAATGCCAGCTTTTTAACTCAGTAAGGCTAGAATGCCCATTAATTGTGGTACGCGTTGCTCTGCAATAGTTCTGAAACTTCTAAATTCAAGAAGAAACATATAAAAGAGCTAGAAAAACGCTTCCAATGGGCACTGTTTGTGGTTGTAAGAATGACCTCACACAGAAATTAGATCAAACTAAAGGTGAACAAACATATTAAGATCAAATCTAGTTGAATGGAGAGCTAAAATCTTAATAAGAGGTTAACTAGGATCCCAGCAATATGATTTGACCCTAGAACCTATCAATTGAAAAAGTATATGTTAGAGCATCAAAATTTTAAAACCATCAATTCTGACGTGACATAAAACTTAAATGATTTAATGGAGCAAGTTTGGATGTCAGAAAATAAGTGCAACTGTAGAAAATGAAAACTAAAAAAGTCATTTCCAATTTAACACAGATTTTGAACTTAATGAATAGTTAAATTTAAAGTTTTACTCTATTCACATAATAAATGAATGAAAATTGTACAAACAAGGAAGATACTTAGATCTCTTGAATCTGCAAATGTCTTTCTTTCTATAAAAGCCCCATAATATGAGCTAAAATAAAGGTTTTTCGATTCAATTGACACAAGCCACTGATCAACTTAATTGTTAATTTCATTTTGATACTTGAAGAGGACATAATTGAAGAAGATAAAAAGAAATGAAAGGGATGATGTGAAGAAGGAAAAGATGACACACAGGAAGAAGAGATGTAAGGGTTGAAAAACATTATAGTAATAAAAAAAATTTAACCTATATGGTCCAGAGCACTGACCCCTCATCTCGTACAAAAATAACAAAATGACCAAAGCAAGTGTCATTTGTAGCATAGTAATAAAACCTCTTCATAATGTGCATGAAGTCTAAGATTCAAACGTCACTTGTGCCAAGCCACAGCCATTTTAGTATTTACATAAAGCCTTAACTGTCCTAATTGGATCTGAGTGCCATAAGTATCTCAGTCCTAAAATTTTTTAAAATATAGTCAGTTCTCAAATGATCAATCTACTTCAAACAACACAAAGTGACAACGTCTTAGTTACAATTTTGATATACAAGTCAAATGGATCCAACTGCGACAATTTTATGCCCTGAAGAACTAACCATACAAGTCTAGCTTGTTTAATTAAAATGCTTGATCTACTCACAGCAACATAAAGTGACCCGTCAGAGATATGCAAAAGGATTCTTAGCAATTACCTAATTGCAATTAAGCCAAAAATATCTAATGGTTCCAATATAAAAACTCCGAACATAGATCAGTGTAATCTAATGGCTACATTTCCATTTCACATTAGTGTATACAGTATAGCTGTGTATACAGTATAGCTTCAGCTAATCTTAAACGTTTGATGAATTCTATTTTCATGGTGCAGAGTTGTATAACCTTTGAGGACTGATCGTAGGCAGCACCATATTGATGGTAAAAGTTTGGAAATGTTCTAACTTTAGCATAGACTTCAGACGTATGTGGCTAATTCCCCTCTCTAAGAAAAAAGTATCCTTTTAGCAGATGATTATAGAATAATAGTAAACTCGATCTTAATGCAAGAAACGGCTATGTAACTTAGATCTGGTTAGATAAGGCCACAACATATGAGCTCATCTAGCAGTCCATCAACAACTTGCTTCTATCTTATTCACCGAATAATCAAAACTTTACTTAGGATGTTAAAAGTGAAGAAATTCTTGTAATTATGCATCCTTCTGTTTAACTCTTAGCTTTTGCATTTGAGAGATGTGTTAACTTTTTCATTTTGTAGTCCTTTACCATGATCATGAATTAACATACAGAAAAACAAATGGGAAGTTCTTCCAACTTTACAAGAAATACCTTTTGCTTTACTACTAAACATTCCCGCGACAGCTGCAAGGCTCTCTTCACTCGACTCTGAAACCTTTTTTTTAAAAAAAGAAAAGAAAGAAATATTGTATTAAAGAAGTTTAATAGGATCCAGTAAGGCACTTTAATTGGCAGATGATCATGCAAATAGTACAAACTATAATGATTCAGTATAGTTGTTGATTAGTGTAGGATGCATACAAACTTCTGAAATCACAATCATATGAATCGTCTACAGATACATATTAAACGCTGAAAGGACTATACAAACCAATAGAAACTACACAGCTTATCTCACAGGTCAACCCAGATCAGCCCACTGTGGCTGCAACTATCCAAAGAGTCAAAGCAAGCAAATTGAAGTGTTTTAAGTTATTCTTCAAGGATCAAGTAGGTATTAAATGATCGGCTTAAAAAGGCATCTTTTACAGTCTAAAATATTTGAAATCCAACAAAGTTTGGTGTATAAGTTTATTAAATGTTCAAAATTTTGGATCAAGAATCTGAATGTCTAAAACTTATATCTAAGCCACAGTTTTGTGCATGTCATGAATTTGTACAGAGCTATTTAACCTTATGATACATTGGAGTATAATTGTGTCATCATCAAGAAAGAGAACTTTAATCATGATATACTTGGTTTTGATGACAACAAAATTGAAGTAACAGACAGAACAGAGGCTGTCAGTACTTAATAATATGGACCAAAATTCAAGAAGCTTGAATGATGAAGGACTAAGATCAAGAAAGAAAAAGTGTTGACGAACTCAAGTTACAATGTTACAAGTCAATACTACACCTAATATATGTTTTGAAGCGAATTATATAAGTATACTTTCAGTGTTAAGTTGCTTTATAACATTTCCAAGCATTGAATATGCATCGCAACCCTTGATTTGAATAGTTTTAGTTGCATTTGCACACTTCGCTGGTTATGCATCCAAAACTGATGATACAACAAACTACTAACCACTGGACCAATCTAACACAATTCCAACCAGTAAGGGATCACTCAACTGAGTACTATTGAAGGTCAGACATTCGCTCAGTTGAATTATCAACCATTCTAGCAACAAATTGTCAGGCGGGTCCAAACGTGGACAATGTTTGGAGACAAGCCAATAATAGTCAACTTGATTGATCTATCAAACCGCTTTAGACTTATATTAACCACACGATCAACGGGAAAACTCACCTGGATGACTTGCCAATTGACTAGGTCTGCCTTGAGATTTTTCAAGCACAATATTATCTGTTCTAAGCAAGATTGACCGCACACAGATCATTAAATCCATTTTAACATATTCATATCTTCCCCATTATTATTTGAATTTATTCAAATATCATATAATAAAGAAAGATTGAACTTATTTTACATATTTGAAAAGCGGACATTTTCATATCTTGCAAACATTGGAACCAGAAAAACATGTTTTTTATTTAAATAAGATTATATTCACCACTAGTTATGAGCTTCCTATTTGCAAATAAACTGAAGTTTGGAGTATCAGCGAGTAACTGACCAACTTCAATGTTTGCGTATGATATTAGCAGGCCGAGATTAACTTTCTTCTTAATGTTTGTGTATGATATTGGCCAAGAGTTTAAATATCGGATATTTGGAAAAAATCGGATGGCCAAAATCCGTATCAGATTGGGGATATCGGGGAAATGTCGGAAATATTTAGTAAATATCAGAGTGCCATATCGGATGATGTGCATATATAATATCCTGTCCTAAAATTTAATCTAAACGTACTTAATGAAATCTAAGCATAAAAAATGTAAATAATATGTGTTTAGAATCACTAACCAATCATATAAACTTACTTAGGTAAAGAGCATACTAAGAATTTGCTAAAAAAACTTAATATGACTAGAATTTTTGTTTACAAATATTAAAGAAATTTTGCAGAATTATATTGTTTAGCAACACGCTATATGAACAGACATTGACATGAATAATCAGCTAATATATCGACCATGTCAAGGATATATCGCTCAAAAATTGCCAAATAGTGGTAAAGGATATTGAGACCATATCAATTTGCAGCAAGCCTTGTAAAAGGATATACCGTCCGGGTATATCCGCTATGTCGGGGATTTATAACAATGATATTAGCAAGCTATAAGGAGACGTGCTGTTTACCCAAGATTCTATTGAATGATATCTCAGCTTGGGGAGATTGGATAATGAAAACCCATAAAGCCGAGATGAGCTTTGTGGTAGTAAAGATATGAACTTGCCGAATTACTACAGAATGGCTCCTCTCTTTTCTGCCTTTTAATCTCTAAACTGAATGTATCTCAACTGCACTCTATTGCTTATCATTATAAATGTTAAAGGTCTCTTCCACTACACCAAAACTGCGAAGTTCTGGTGAGGATTGAAGGTTAAAATTTTAGACACAAACATGTCCCAACCCAAGCTGAGTCCTTTTTATGGGCCGTAACATGGACTCATGCAGCAACTAAGTTGCATGGAAACGGGTACCAGTACAGGACACAGCAAAGTTGTAAGCTGTAGGGTACGGGACACGACTACACACTATATTGAAATTAATAATTTACATGAGATTTTTATTGTTTTCCAATTCATGTGTTATTAGAATTAAAATTATTACCACATTTGTAAATTTCTTTTTTTATGTTGATAATTATAAAGTGGAAACCACTCGTTTTTTTACTAGAGACCCAAAAGACCCTTTAAAATCATAGTTTTGAACTTGGATATGAGAGGAAATGAACCTGACCCACGTCTAACGAGTGTTAAGAAATAGATGTGAAGTGTAGGATATGTGTCTAAGTGTATGACAAGTGTTTTATATAATTGAGTACATGTTTGGAGAGAAAGTTTTAAATTAAAACATATATCATATAATTAAGTACATGTTTGGAGAGAAAGTTTTAAATTAAAACATATATCATATAATTGAGTACATGTTTGGAGAGAAAAAAAAGTAAGCATATATCCAAGGAGTGTCCATGAAGTTTGGGTACGGGTAAGTGTCGGATACATGTCTGGTAGGGGTACTGCTTCATGATAGAAGTACCCGGGTAATATAGTGCAGCGGTTTCATTTTCTAAAATCCGCTTTAAATACATGAATGGTGGGATTTGAACTTAGTTGCCCTGACACCATGTTAAAGACCCCGTCCACTACACTAAAACTCTAAAATTGTGGTGAGGGTTGAGAGTTATAATTTAAATTATACAATCAATATTGAGATATTTTGACTGCAGCTCTTGAAAATGAAACTCTTGTGGGGGATTGCCAATTATCTTTCAACTCTTGGATAGTCAAGATTTTAACTTAGATATCGAGATTTTATTGTGGATATATTGATCTTGACTATCTTGTAAAAAATGGTTTTGTTAAATCTTGATTGTTTTATTAATTTTGAAAATTGTGATTTCTGTTACAATGTAATTTTTCATATCATATTATTGTTTCACACACTTTACATTATTTTGAATTTGCTGATGTCACCTTATTCTACCCCGATCTCCCGACTTCCATACCTGTCAACACACATCAGCAGACTATTTACTTTCAGAAAGAAGTGAAAAATGTTGCACCAAAGAGCAGCTACGAGAGTGGGAAACAGCAGGTAAATGCAAATTAGCAATAATGTGAAGAAAAAAGGGTCTAAACTCTGAACATTATACTTCCAATAGAAACTAGGTATAACAAGGAAGTGTGACTAGAATGAGATGTGAACTGAGGTACGAGGGAGTGAGTGAAAAGTGCATGAACGTACCAGTTGAATAGTTGATACAACTCGAGCAAGTGCTTTAACCATATTTTCAACAACGTTAGTGTTCTTTGGATCCCTTCAAAAAAGAAAAGAAAATTATCAGTGAAAGAGGAAGCACAATAATGACACGAAAGGCCCGAAAACATTAAGAGAGTACTTCACCATTGCACCAACAATATCTACATTTTAAAAATAAAAAAAAACTACTAACTTATTGTACAGAAGATGGAAAACCTATATGTTGTAGAATGTGAATATAATCAACTTATTCAAAATATTCATACGAAATGCCAATCATATTTCAAAAACGAAACCTTCTGAAAGTTGAATAAAACATTACAGATTGTGGAAGAGTTAATATGATTGGATAACTTAGAGCACAAAATGAGTAAGTTGGAGAAGCAAACTACAAAGTCAGATCTAAGAGACAAAGTGTAACCTTTTAACAGTATTCGTGTGCATATAGCATGTTATAGCATGTTATAGCAGCCTGATAAAACAAAAGCAGCTTCGTTAGATTCATGCCGGCCATGAACAACCACCAGCTTGGTCCGTGCAACTGCTCTGTTTCCACAATTAATATACACAAAAGCACGAGATTTTTCACTTTTTATGAAATGTTTGGTAAAGGGTTCATTTTTCTGGGCTTACAAACTGCTGTATAAACAAACATGAAGCTCCACTGGAAGCTTGGCCAGTTAAAAGAAGGATTTTACTAGTGCTAGAACATAAGAACAACCAGATTGCATATACTAGTTGTCGCCATATTTCTTCGAAAGCCTGGTTTCCACAAATTAACGAGATAAATTCAAAGATCTGAGTTGGAAGTTACAACTTACAAGTACAAGATACCATACGGTAACTATGCGGTGTTGTCTGAATTACATGCAGTGAATAAAACATGATTAACATCATCCATCAAAACAAAGTGATCAACAATAACAAAACTCATCATCCGCTTCTCGCATTGCCAATATGCTTCATGTGACAAACACACGACTAAACAACATATAGTATGTTAGTAATTAGTAGGCTTATTCGCAATTATGAATTCGCTTGTGTTAAGAGGTAGTGAATAAGAGCACCGAAGCACCATAAAAGGAAAACATCAACAATTCAGAAGAGCTCACATAGTTAGATAATAGATACATTACCATGTCAATGACAAATGACATCAATAAATTCCTTTTAAGATAGGCTTAAGTTCTATAGGGTAGCAAGCAACAACAACAATGAATTCTTTCTCCCAAACTTCTGGGTCCACTAAAGGAATCCTTTTCTTTCATTAAATTTTATAATGCAAAACATTTAGGTATATCAGTCATTACGAAAAAGAGTAGACCGCTCCTGACTAGGCAGGACGATAGTAAAGTCTAGAACCTTACATGTCAAAATTCTGAAAAAGTAGACGCAGTGTTCTGGCTTCTACACAGAAACCCTGTAGAGCAAGTGGTAAATGATATATCACAACCACTAAGGATTAGAATATTTAAAAGGCAGTAGATATATCAATGAAATATGGATGCCATCATTCAAGATTCTGAAACTTACTCTTAATACTTCAAGAACAAGTATCCGATGCCATAATGGCAAATCAAAACGAGTAACATTTACCAAAACATTAAGAAACACCTGCAGAAGTAATAAATTCAGGTATGAAAAACCAGAATGTAGCACTTCAGAAGCTACTCAAGTAAAAAAAAAAAAAAACAAGCAATGGACTATGTAAAACTGTCATAAGAAGGGGAATGGGAAAGACAGACATGCAAGATGTGTTAAATTTTACAAATTCAAGGTCCAGGATAGTTATGTTACAGCAAGGCAAAAAGAAGCTAAATACACATTGGCGTGAACATGCTGTCACAGTAAATTTTCAAAAAGGAAAGCAAGACAAAACACCAACAAAAATATACTTTAATAAAGCATTAACTATTCTAAACGGTTTACTAAGAACGTATTTCTTTCATATGTCATCATTAATGTTTCAATATTCGATTTTTTTGTATTTTTCTTGCTTAAGTTATTACTTGTTTAATCACAACTGTAGATGTTCATAGATTTTTTCCATTTTAAAATACTATAATTTAACAATAAAAATGAAAAATGTATCCCATACCTGAGAAGTGTCGGAATACATCAGAGAAAAAGCAAGAGTCCAAAAATAAGAGAATATTAATAGAATTTAGGACACATTAGAAAATTATTAGAAATATGAGTATCAGTTCCGCTTAGTTTGACATTTGAAAGAAATATAGTTGACCGTCATAAGAATCATAATTTTGTGATGAATAAACAAGTTCAGTCAAAAACAAGCAGGCTTCTTGTAGTATTTGTGGCCGCTCAATCCACTATAGAACCCAAAAGGATTTACAGCTTGCACTAAAAACTTAAATGACGCCATAGTTGGAAATTTAATCTAATAAAGCACTACAACCGCAAATGACTTGCAACAGAACAACATCCTTACAAATGTAAGCCATAGAACTGATGTCATAAGTTAGTCATCACAATCTGTCAGAGCCTTTCATCAAAAAATTAATGAAGTTTCTACATCCATATGGTGCGGGAGCCAAAACTGAGAAAGCTAAAATCAAGAACTAATGAAGTTTCTATATCCATATGACAACCTGAATCAATTTTGCAGTTGGTGATGGAACAATAAGGAGGGGAATTGAAGAAGATTTTTCTTTTTCTTTTTCTCCCCCAATAAACCATGAAGAAGATTTTTCTTTTTCTTTTTCTCCCCCAATAAACCATGGCCATGTTAGCATTCATCTGTTAGCCTGGAACAATCGTCTGTGACTTGGTGACCAAAAACCATGGCCATGGAAACTGCAAAGAAGAAAAGAACATGCTGTGGAATATCGAAGGCCAGTTTGTAGCAGAGACTCACCTTTAAATCATACAGATAAAGCTCATGCAACTTCGGAACAACCATCCAGATTGCCAAGACTAGGAGAGAGTCTAGAAAACAAGGTAAAATGAGATCGTTTAGGGAATTGCGTCCTAGATGTTACAAGTTAATGTCTCTCCATAAACCTTTTCCGATGTACTGAGTGGTCTAAGGAAATCCGTGTCATTAAAAGAAATGTAGTCTTCCCTTCAAATAGTAGGTGCTGTTACTACTTTATAAGAGCCTTTATAAACACACTTCAACTGGTGGATCCAAAAGTAATTTTGGTGCCTTGCATTTGACTAATAATATACAATTATTTATCGCAACTCGAGGAGGGTGAACGAGAACATAGGTGAAAATTGAGTGCATATAGCTGAATCATAGCACATGATTCAGATACCGCAGGGAACGGGGATAAAAGACAAGTGTTCAAAAAACAGCATCCCACTCGAGTAAAGAAAAAGTTGGTAAGAGATGGGTCGCTAATATACAGAAGCATGTAGTTGAAAAAAGGCTTCAAAGCCGAAAAGAGACTCATAGAACCCCAACAAGTAGAGAAGAAAAGCTTTGTCATTGCTGCTAGTGGGGGTACACTGTTGGTGAAGGCAAGTGAAGAGAAAATAATTAGACACATAAGTGAATATAGTTGAAACTTTAAACCAGGTTTTATAACAGGACTAGGATTCATATGCCATATAATACAATGAGATAAAAGATACAGCGATGTTTTTGTGCACCCATTTACTAATAAGTGAATGAGACTGTCCCAAGTAGGAGTAGGTGACTTACGCATCTGAAGAACAATCTTGAGTTTGCTTAGTACAAGATTGTTGGCTCGCCAAAATCAATAGCTTAAATTTTTGGGTAAAATGGTTACTGGAGATGATATTAATGAACCAAGTTTCAAGACGTCCAGTCCAGGTGAAGGTTCAAGTTAATGCTAAACAACCAATAATTCGGACCAGATGTAGTCATCACCATAATTCAATGAACACGGGAACAGGAAACAAGCTTCTCTCCTAAAATGAAGAACTAAGCCATAGTGAATGGTAAATGCCTGAAATTTGCGAACCATCTGAGTAAATAAAAGCAGATAGCCATTAAATAAAACCTGAGATTTTTTCCAATAGTTTGGAGGGATACATTATCAATAGCTACAATAGCATGTTGAATTGGTCCATCTTGAAATAATTCTAACCATTGCCATCGTTATCAATTGGCAAAACTTGGATTAAAAGAGAAAAGAAAATAATGAAGTTTGTAATTATTGATAAACGTAATAGTAGTTTGCCAGATTTAGTATCTCTAGCAAAATTATAAAATTGTTAAAAACACTTCGGTACCAAGGCGTAGTGATGTTAACATTAAGTGTTGACTATTTCAGATGAATCAGGCATCTGATAAAGAGGATGCATGATATGCTTCACAGGCATACCATACACCAGGACAACAACAACAAGTCTTTATCCCAAATATTTAGGGCTGGCTACTTGAATCCTACTCTTCCACTCATTTCTGTTGAGGGTTATCTCCTGCACAAAGTTCACCATTATCATATCCTTCTTAATAGTCTATATAGCAAGTTCTCTTAGGCTACCTCTAGTTCGTCTTTCTCCATTAATTATAATTTCACACTTTTCCTAATGGGTGCATTTGACAGCTCTTGTTGCACATGACAAACCATCTCAAATGATTCTCTCATTTTATCCACAAAGGGGTCAACCTCTAACTTTCTACAAATACACTCTTATCCTTAGTGCATATTCACTCGTCTATGGTAACATTCACATTTTTCATACACTCAGTTTTTGCACATGTTGTTTCTCATTTGCCCAACAAACTGATCCTTAAAGCATTTGTGGGCCTCATTAATTGTCTAATAGAATTTCCCTCAATTCCAGATGCATACTACAATCACATAGAACTCTTAAGTCTAAAAGCACTCCACTTTATACTTCACACAAGAATGATAGGCCACAAAGTACCTCACTTTCAGTTACCAGGAACAAGCTATAGAACCTGATAACATGTGAAACTGAACGGAGAACCAGGCGGCGAAAGGTGGGTTCTGCGGATTCACCTTCAAGCTGCAGAGCGCATAAGCAACGAAATTATGCAAAGAAGAAAAAAAGTTGAAAAACTTCCCACCGAAGAAAAAATCAGAACTCTGAATGTCCTCATAAAACTGACACATACCTCAATATTGGTCCGAAGTGAAGTCATCAGAAGCGAACAAATTTGATGACGCAAAATCTATTGAGCACAAAGCAAGCACCAAGTTAGTAAGCACAAATTGGAGAGCTGCACAATGGACATGTCAATATATAAACAAAGAATACACACGCATGCACGCACGCATGCACACGCACACATAAGAGAAACGAACCTGCTGATAAGAAACCAGAGTTTGGAAGACAGTAACATAATTGGACAGAATGAACCTGCAATAAGCAAATAAAAACAGACATAGAAAGATTAAAGAGTGATAAAAAAATTAATAGGAAACACAATGGCAAATACTAATAAATATCACCAAGCCATATACCAATGCAACCCTGTTTCACGATAGGTGCTCTATCCTTTATTCATTCTTAAGTTCATGTTAGAGGAAAATGCAGTCAAAGGGACTGCATCTGAAAAAGAAGTTTATCTAAAAATTGTCTCGCCAAGTAAAGTTACTTGCGTCAAGGAAAAGGCGTATTTTATATGATTCTTTGACAAATCATTACCAAACATGTTCTGTTTTTTAGATTGGCAGTAGCTACCATCCTATTGATCTACCACCTTTCATGTGGAAGCAATTATTAATTTCAGCAGTAAATTTTTATGAACGTTCAAGTCAACTAGCTGATAGAATGTTTAGTTTAGTCCACATTAGATAAAGTAAAATTGTTTTATTATTGTTTTAGAGACAACTGTCTGAATGAGTCAGAAAAATATTAGATGAAAAACCTTCATGACTCAATTTGGTTTTATTGCATAAGACTTTCACCATGGTATTCTTACCACAGTCAACATTTGAAAAAAAAAACTATATATCTAACAAATGTTAATTAGGACACAGTTTTTATGAGGGGAAACCATGGAACAAAATTCACAAAGTCAATTCCACATCAATCATGCAGGAATCATGGAATATCAATATTAACAAAATGCACTAAATGAATAAATGGGCATATTACAAAACATCAAAATTGAAAACTACCCTGTTTATTTTCTTGACCTCAACCATTTCAAAGGAGCTGTCATAAAGGTAAGTAAAGATCACCCCAAAAGATAGCAGAGGATCTCATTTCTTATCAAGTATTTGGGAATCATCTGATGCTTAAGAACATAACATGCAATTTGAAAATACCATTTATAATATATAAATGTGAAGTATAACAGACGATCTTTTTCATTGCGAAAGAGCATATGAAAAAACTAGAGAGTTTCTCTCTATAAGTTCCCATGTAAAGGAAGAAATCTCATATCTTTCATTCATTAAAAAGAAACAACAGATAAAACCCCCAAAAAATGATGTGGAGATTAAACTTAGACTGAAAATACACATGTTTTTCCGAGGACCAAGTATTAAAAGTGAAAAACATGCTATAAGGATTTGAGGCAATTTCCAAGAAATAAGAAATAAAAAAAAGTATACAAAGGTGTCATTGTTGAAAATGTTACACAAAAAGCCGCTGACATGAATGACTGTTCAATGCTAACAATGTTAAGTTTAATGTATGGCAAAGTTCTAATTTATAAGATGAGGAAAGATGCAAATGGCATAAGAGCTCACCTATCAGAAAGGTGATATCGGCATGATTTATGGTTGTTTGCTTAATTCACAACATAGCATGAAATAAGCAATATGAAGAATGGGACAATAGATGATTTTTATTTTATTTTATTTTAGCTTCATGACTAGAGGTATGGAACAACTCTCATTGAGCAAGATAATTGAAAAGATACCAAAAATTGTTACAGATCAACACATTAATGAAGAAGGAAAGTTTTATGATAGTTGATGTAGTAAAGAAGAAATAACATACCATACAAAAGGAAGGCAGAATACTTACTCTAGTATATCAAGGGCAAATGTTCGCTGAAGAGAATGAATACGCAACCAGGTTGCCTGGGAAGAAAATAACAACTGATGTTAATATACAGAACACGTCTTACACGGTAAACATTTAAAAATAGCTGTTGCATTATACTGCACTTATATCAACTCAGGCCGAATGTGACTATTGTTTGACAAGTAACATTAAAACCACGAGACTTATATAGCAGATATAGAGATATATGTATGAAATTGTTTACTAAATCAAATGTTAGATTTCACTCAACACATACAGATCCACCTGCCGCAAGTGCTGTCAAGTCTTCAAGCAGAAGAAACCCAAGTTTTCCTGCTCTGCTAAGGCCTTCGCGTAGCATTGGCTCTTTAGAGACAGCATCAGTCACCAGTGACCTGTCAACAAACTCGTTGTGTCTGTCTCTTAAAGTAGAGATGGAGGCATGAAATCAAGTTTTACAGATAGATGCACATTGCATTACGTGCAATAATGTAAAAATACATAATGTCCAGACAGGAAATTGCATACATCGAGTGACTGATACTACGGCTAACATCATCACTGACAGAGCTAGTTCGAGAAACTAGACTTCCTGAAGCGACTTTGCTGCAGGGAAGTGATTCCACAATAACAACTTTATCAAATACCAAGGCAACTGCTTGTCGGAAGGTGGCTGCAGCAGTGCTGGACCACAACATAAGGAAATTAGACGTTACCCGATTACAGATCAATGTAATAGAATATGAGAGGTTCAAATTCAACTAACTTGTGCACGCTATCAGAGGATCGACCACTTTCGAGTAGACGCAAAGATATACCAAGAGCTTGAGCCATATCATTCTGGCAGAGAGTAAGAAAATGTATCATATAGAAGGAAAAAAAAAAGAAAAAAGAAAATGGCATTCGGTTAGTTATGTATGACATCATAGAATTCGGTTTGTTATTTATGACATCATAGTGCTAGAGCTCAACTAACACATTCGCCAACATGTTGACATGTCAACTGATAATTACAGCCTTAGGTATAATAAAAACCCTTTAGGTGATGTTTTTGGCTTCTGCCTGCATTAGTTGCTGTCATTGCCTGTTACTGCCAGAAGTTAACAGGCTACTTGAAAGGACGGAGATTGATGCATGGGTTTTTGTCTATGGCTTTGTTTTTCTTTTCCTTTTTATTTTTCTATTTTCCTTATTAGGATAGGGAAAAGGAAGAGGATGAAGAACTAGATTTGGCTGTGGTTATCAGGCCTTTTAAGAAAAAACCAAAACCTGCTCAAACTGATAAGAACTATAGCCTATAGGTAGCTAAATTTTTTGAAATTCGGCATTCTGGGCGAAATATCAGCTTTCAGCTGATTTATCTCGAAAAATACCCCCAAAATGGCATTTGGTTAGTTATCGGTCTCAAACTAACACAAAATGCGGATTAAAACATTGGTTAGTTATCCGTCTCGATAACATAGTGATCGGTCTCAAACTAACACAAAATGCTGATTAAAACATTGGGTATAATGCAAACCCTTTAGTGTAAGATGGACAATTAAATTGTTGGGCTCATGTGCACTTCCCTAACACATGTCCGTAGATAAAAAAGGAACACAAAGTTGCTTAGATTAGAACTTTATTCCTATTTTTTAATAAAACTTTTTCAATAAATTATTGTTATATTATTACATGGACCCATGCCAATGCTCGCAATTATATTTGTACCTCATATACTATAGAACTCAAGTTAGAAACTTTTTATGTTCTACACAACTAATGGAGAATGTATATTCTCATTTTCTCCAGATAGTCTTCTTCCAATCTCTCCCCATGAATAATTTGTTTGCACAAACGCATTGCATGTGCAGCATATAGTGAAAGGAATTTCAAGTTACAACTTGATTTATGTTGAGATGAAAATGGCAAAGAGTCTAATGGTGTGTTTGGCAACTTCAAAATAGAATTAGGCTAGACCAGTCACTAAGTCGAAGTTGAACCATATAAGGGTTGGTCCACAAAAGAACTAGTTCAGGGGCTAAATTTGGAACTAGAAAAAACTAGTTCAATTTGGGCCCAACTTTTGCCAAACTAAAAACAATGTATTGCACCATGGTTGTACCATCTTAAACAAGTTTTGTGAAGTTGCCGAACACACCCTTAGAGCCTTAGATAACTCATCCGCATCTACATTGTACATACACACCCATTTGTGACACACTGCCTACATAATCAGCATCATATAAAATTATAAATAATACATATGTAAACAAACCAACATTTAACTGTTAATTAGCATCCCTTGGACAAACAAGAATCGTAGTATTTTTTTTGGGGTTAATCTACAGTTAAGTTACTGGTGAAGATATAAAAAGGACATCATTTTTACCTCATTTTCAGGATGCAAACGTGACTGGAATATGATCAATATAGTTTGTAGGGTCTTCAGTTGCACAGTCTCATCTGCCATTTCTGCATGCTAAACACAAGAAGATGGAACGTCAGGGCAGCTATGAGTACTTATTATGAAAATACAATTCAAATGTTTCGAGGCTGAACAGATTAACTATGAATTCTCAGAGGAAAAGAAAGAAAGGAAAAGATAAAGCCAAAGAAACAGTACCAGCAAGAGCTGTAAATCACCAAATTCAACCACAGATACAAAGGTAAACATCATGAAATAAACAGCTACGGTAAGGTATCAAGTTTGTCATTCAATAGTTTACCTGACTAGATTTCAAAATGACAGAGAAATATTATAGACGAAGGAAAGAGGTAAATTTTCCATAATTATTATATATGTCATTGCAAATGTCACAATCGCAAGTTACTGTCAATGTGATAGCTATATAAGCATATAGCCATAAGGCACATAAAATGGGGTGGTTAATACTTTGGCCAGATTATACTGCAGAATTCCAAATGAAAAGCCCATTTCAGAAAGGCATCAACTTAATCCAGTTTCAATTGAACTTCCATTATAGAAATATACTTTATCTTCATACTTTGAATGAAATCCTTCAATAAAATTAGCTATCCAAATCAGATTTTGGTTCCTTAGATGGGAAACAGAACCCTCATATGGGGAATAAAGAAGGCTTTGTGGACTAAAAAAAAGGGCGATTACCTTAAGTATTTTACTAACTAGAGGTGTTTTTTAACTTATATTTCATTAATTTACAAGGGTTTTCAGCAAAAGGTGTAATGAGATTGGTTCAATTTTTAAGCTAGAAACTTCTAATTTATCAAGGAGAAAAAACAGAAACTTGAATCAAGGCTTGGAGTCTGTTTCAAATAAGGGATGGCTCTGATTTTTAATGATTAATAAGTTCTCAGCAAGCACGAATTTGTAAGGTTTGATCATATCCAGAAAGGAAGCATCTGATGGTATTATTTGAATTCCAAAAATGACATTCACGAATTTCGGTATTTGACTTGTCAGTTCAAACACTAAACAGAATACCTAAAGGCTAACAATTGTAGAAGAAACTCGTGATGAAAGTATAAAGGTCGACTTTCAACCATGTTAGCTTGTTATCTCTTTCTGTTCTGTATCCTGTTCTTTTTTCTATTTTTTTCCCCTCCCTAGCTTATTGAACTGTGCTCAGGCTAATGTGCAGCACATCTGACAGCATTAAGCCAGTTGCCACTCAAACCTTTTCAAACTCTTATTTGTCAAGCATTTACTTTACTGCTTAACAGCGCTGAAAATAGCATCTTCTAAAGAATCCAGCTTAGTCAACCTTGAACTGTTTTCTTACCCCTTCACTTATTCAACAGATAGAAGATCACATTCTTCTCCTGTAAATTTTTCCCCTTTTTTGTGTGTTTGGAGGTGGAGGGTTTGGAGGGGTTGGGAGGAGGATAGGGTGCGGGTGGAGAGATTTCAAAATTAGAATCTGAATAGTCAACAGATTTACTCCAAGCTCTACTTTTAAATCATCCTACCAAGTACCAACCTAATCATGGTGAGTTATTTGATACTAAACCTTAGTTTTACACAGTTTGGTATCAAAGAAATGATCCCGTGTATTCTCTGCCTATGTTCTCCCAGTTACATCACATCTAATTATACAGTGGTTTAGAAAATTGAATACACTCATATCACCTCATAATGCTTTCTCACAATTCTCTGAACAAACAACAAGCAATTTCACAAAAAAAGGATGAGATACAAAGAGCCCACAGAGATGATGAAATGAGAAAAAGAGATGAATGGATACACAAGAGAAAAATCTAATTGTCTGTCAAATATGTAATGTAATGCAAACGTTTATTGTGACCCGTAATTTCAATCATTAAGAAACAAGTACTCCTCTATGCAGTAATCAAAAAGTTAATTCAACATTGTCTCAGAACCATGCCAGTCAGGACAATTTCAACTATTTCTTTTATGGGAACCCCACTCTGAAAGAAAATCAAGCTTACGTCTGTAAATACTTAAGAAACAGAACAAACACAAGGACCTCCAATGGTTACAGCTCTAATAACACGCGACAAGACCATCACCTTTATTGCGATTTCAACAGGGACTTTAGGGAAAACTGTAATCCAGCATTAATAATTGACCCTCACTTAATTTTCATACTATGTTAATGTTTACAGTTTCTAAAATATCAATCAATGTTGTCCTACTTAGAATTTTGATTCAGTTATATCAATTTAATTTTTATGTTGTAGCCTATAAAAGCTTAATTGTAATTTTGAGATTTGTGCAAAGTGTCTCCTCTTATACCTTATACCTCTTTTTGCTTTCTATTCTTATTCCTTTTTATTATGGTATACCACAAGAAAAAAAAACTAGACCTACATCACCACTTCTTTAATGTTAGCTCACTATTCCGCTGCCGCTCAGGACAGAAATATCTTTAGCTCTGAACTACAGAGCCACATCTCCAGCTTTATAGGTCAAGGCATGAACAAATGTTCCAAAAGAAAACTCTGTGTTTTTTACGGTAAAAAAACTACTTAACAACTTAATAAGTCTTCAATATATATA
>JBAKGM010000326.1:38399976-38416007 GCA_037177215.1 Asparagus racemosus
CACACACACACACACACACACATATATATATACATATATATATATATAGCGAGCGAGATGAGTATACTTGGTACCAACCACAAATTTGATGCTTGGTAGTGACGTGGATGTTTCTCATCCACACATTCATAGATGTCCATTTAAAATGGTCCCTCTTGATTCACACCCCTTAAATAAGTGGATGAGAAGTAGCCACATCACTACCAAGCATATTCATATTCCTCATATGTATGTTTGTATGTATGTGTGTGTGTAGAGAGAGAGGGAGGGGAATATGAGTATCCTTGATAGTGAGGTGACCATCTCTCATCCACTCATTCAATGGGTGAGTAATCAAGTGGGAACCATTTTCAAGTGAATCACTTTAAATGTGTGGATGAGAAGTAGTAACGTCACTACCAAGCACATATTTATTCTTGGAATCACATGCTAGTACAAATCTCAATGCAAAATCAATGGATAAAAAAGTTAGTACACAACGGGCTCCTAGCTAATTAAGTTTATATCAAAGCTCATGTAAACTTAAGTGGATAGGAGCCCTTCATCCACCTTTTTATACATTGATTTTGCGTTTAAATTTGTGCTAGCATGTGATACACATCAAGGCACAAGTCTTAAAGATAGTACAAATCTCAACGCATAATGAATTGATAAAAAAAGTTCGTATACCAGTGCTCCTATCCACTTAAGTTTATTCTAGCTTTACACACACACTCTATATCCTCTGAAAAAAAGGCAACATCCTTCGCCTCGCTAAGGAGCTGATTTAGAAAATTCGAATTCATCAATGGGTTTGATTCATCCGTGGGATTGATCACCAAGAAAGGTGAAGTTCTTAAATCTCTTAAATATTGAAGAGATGCAAAAGAGTTAGGGAATATTGTGGAAACTGATTGTTGATTTTGTCTTTGGGTTTGTCAAATTTTCTTCCTCCCAATTTCTTCCTGGAAACACAGAACCCCAACAAAATTAATTAAGAAGAAATCTCCAACGAACAATGGGTTCTCTAACTGGACCTTCTCCTTGTTAGCAAACCGGTCTAGCTTATGAAAAAGAGGAGCGGCATTCTCGGGTTCAAAATGAAAAACTCGCATTGTCAGACTGGGTTGAGTAAGCAATTTGGGATGAGAACAGCGGAGAAAGAAGGAACGTTGGATTTGTGGAAACATTTACACATTTCCCCTCCTTTTCTTTGCTTTTAACATATAAATTGTAATTGTTCCCAACTATTTCCTTTAAAAATCCAAAATAATTTCAGTAAATCACAGACTGCCATGTGGCGACAGCGCAAGAAATCTCTTCTGCTGTCAACTCATCTCCTATTTCACACACACGCACATCCTTACCATGGTCATATTGCCCTTGACCTTTTTGGATATTACATTGTGATCCTATTCTAACTAATAAGAAATATCCTAATCAATAGAATTTTCAAAATCCTAATCTTTGATATTCCTGTTTGTCTGTGATACACATTAAAATGAATCTCAAAGCAAATATAACAGATAAAAACTTGATCCACTCCATTCATTTTGATCTATATATTTTGGATGGTATACAAATAACACATTAGACATATTGGGTTATAATTACTCATGCATCAAGCGATTAAAAAATTAAGCGTTTTACGACAATACAACTAAAGAGACAATGAAAAATGTGTTAGAAGTATGGAAACATCATGATTTTTGTTTTATAGATGTTTTGAGATATTTAGATCATGATGAATGGACTGGATCATCCATTAGAATAGCCTAATCCATGCATTAAGAGGTGCCACCTTAGATTGGATCTAAGGTGGCACCTTAGGAACCTTTATATATATATGGGCTTGTGTTATGTGGGCTTGTGTCCTGTGGGACATGAGTTGGGATCGTATCTTGTAAACCTAAAGAAAGGAAATAAGCAACAAAGAAAATGAGTGAAAACTTACATCTTTCAGAGTAAAAAGTATTTCTTTAAGAGCAGATTGAGCAACGGCATCATGTGATATGAGCTTTTGCAGACAAGATAGACCAATAACACTCAGCTTAATCGATTTTACATCACACACCATCAGGAATATTCGTACGACATCCTCATTATGAGCAATTTCACTGGGACTCGAAAGAGAGCGAAGCTGCATGTAACAATAAACGTAAAGCCCAATTATAACAATAAAGCACTAACAATGTCAAAATACTAACAGAAACCCAAAGGGTCACTGGGTTAATATTTTCAACCACCCCAACAATGGCATATAGAGTTACCAAAGAAAGGTACTACATTCATCAAGTTTTTATTTTTTTGGAACAACAAAGAAGACTATCTTGCTAAATGAATAGGTAGGCTTGTGTTTGAAGATCCAAAAACCATGATTTGGTAAAACAATAAATAACTCCAACCAACACACCCCCCCAAAAAAACACGCGCGCACATGTACCGAAAATGACTGTGGTCCATAGGGATGCAAAAGGATATAATAGATATACTAACATCCGTATCTGGAAGGGTAGTCAGTTAGGTTCAAGGTTGTAAGTGTTCATTAAGGTACAAGTAAGGATGTCTTTTTTATTTTTTATTTGTGGGGTATGGGGATGAATATTAATATAGGTAAAATATCTGAATATCTATTAGGATATTTGTGTTGATCAAAAGATTAAAATTACATCAATCATAGATTAGTGTATGTAAAACCGGATTTTGTAATCTGGATATCAAATTTTAGGTTTTTAGCAGTGCTGAGCACATTGATTGACTCTTATTTGAGAAATTTTATTATATTCAAAATAGCTATTGTATAATTTTAACTCTCATTTGTATCCCTCATATCTGATATGTATCAGCATTTGATTTTGGCAGCTACAAGTTATGGATTTTCCTTGTCAAACAATACTATTTGAATCCATATCAGACTAACTAGGGAGCCAAAGTTTCGAAACTCAAACAAATTTCCCCAATTTTACAAGGATTGCTCAAAAATGTCATCGCCCATCAAAAATCAAATGAAGCATTAGAGCCTAAGTTTCAAGATACCAATCAAAACTGCCAAAAAGGGCAAGACTTGAAGTCAAAAGAGCTAGACTTCATGTCTCCATCACAACTAGAAAAGTGTTGAGCTTAAGTTTTAAGGTGAAAGCAATTCATATTCCTGCAATCAATGTAATTTTTACCACTATCAAGATAGACTCCACATCAACTGGACCCTAAATTTCGCGATATTCCAAACAAACTCTAGAAACAATTTGCATGAGTTTCTTACGCAATGTTTATGTGTGTGCTGAGGAGAAGGTGTCAATGCAACTAAAATAAGAGACACTCAGTTGCAACTAAAATAAGCCCAAATTCTGGTTTCAAACAAATAGTCCAAAGAAACTTAATTTAATCACACTAAGCTAAACTTCACTGTAAAGGAGACGAAGAAATAGATCTTACAGTTCAAGGTCTCAATTTTCAAATGCAACTGAATAAATGATTTTTGCTAAATAACTGCATCTAAGCTCCAATCCAACTGAAATAAACCATTACCGCCTAACGTTCAAAAACTCAATCAAATTTTTCAAAAATCACCATAATTTGACAAAGAACAACTAAATCCAACCACTAGAACCCGAACTTTCGAGATTTCAATCAAATATTAGCGAAATCAACGAAACGGAACAAGTAGAGAAGATCAAAACACAGATCCGAGGCGAGAAATCGACACCGACCTTCAAGATCGCGTGCTCCGCGGCGTCCTTCACCGCTGGATATCGTCTTCTCGCTTCAGCGGACAGAGCTCGCAGATCCGACTCCAGCACTGCCATCAACGCCATCGCGGCGATGCTAGGGTTTATGAGATGCGATAATTGGGAGAATTACGGTTTGAATCGTGCGAGAGAAGGAGGAGTGGAGAAGGGAAGCATTCCGAGATCGCGAGAAGCGGAGGAGAAAAGAGAGAAACAGCAAAAAAATGATTCGGTTTTTTTCTTTTTTTTTTCCTTTTTTTTAATTTAAAATTTTCCTTTTGCGTAGTCGAGGAGAAGAAGCGAGAGAGGATTTGAGCGTGGAGATGGGAGTCTTTACGAGGAAGGACAAATTTTCAAAATAGACCAATTTAGAAATTTAATTATGAAAAGAAACTTACTTATAATTTATTCATCAATTTCGATCTAGTTTCAGTCACATTAACAACGTGGGCTGAAACTTGGTCGAAATTGCGAAATAATTTCCCATGAACTCTACAGGATTGAGAATCTCGTAGAGTTTAGCACACCACTAAGCTTTACAAGACTGCAAATCTGGTGGAGTTCTATAGCACAAAACTTCACGAGATTTGCAATCCCATGAAGTTTGTTGCTTAATACAAACTCCATGGGATTGAGAATCTCGTGGAGTTGCAGATTCATTCTGACAGCAACTTGTTGTCTGTCATATCTTTTACAACATATACACTCTCAACCTATCTTTCACAACTTGTAATATACATATACAATCTCAACATATGATGGCGACATCCTGTAGTGTAATTGTGCACTCCCCTTTGTACATATGAAAACATGAAAAAGGGCCCAGTCAGACCTAATTCATCGCACTGAAGAACACTCCAGAAATCGGGCTGACTAACCAACTGTAGTACTCTCTCATTCTCCATCTCCCAACCTGAATGACTCTTAGCATGATCTATTATGTTGATCTCTGATACCTCCTGCACATTGTGAAATAAGAAAATCCTTTAAAATACACATATTCAAATTCACACAAAAATAGAAAATACATACTTATTTATTTTACTTGTCCTAACGCAATCTTCCTGGAACGATGACTGACCTGATAATGTAGTACATGCCCTTGGATCAGTCCAGATTCCATAATGTATCTTTCTACAATTAAAATACAACACATTAATTGTACAATAAAAAGAGCATAAAATGTAAAATAAAACTGTACACAACAAAATAAAGTGAAGTTCCATCAAACCAAAATAATCAAGTACGTCTTTTATATTACATTGATTCCACCAAAATAAACAAATACGTCTTTTATATTCTTTGATTCCACCAAAATAAACAAGTATATTTTTTTCCATACAAACAAACCACAAACAATCAACTTCTAAGCTTAGTTGGAAAAAAAATTTTGTTGTGGCCCGGTTGGTTGCAACGAAAGTACGTCTTTTATATTCTTTGATTCCCCCAAAATAAACAACTATATTTTTTTTCCATACAAACAGACCCCAAACAATCAACTTCTAAGCTTAGTTGGAAAATTTTTTTCGTTGTGGCCCGGTTGGTTGCAACGACTACACCTATTTTTCTTCATAACTCTTTTCCATCCTTCATTCATAATATTTCTAATTTGTACATAATGAGGTCGATTCGCTTTTCTCTTATACTTAGCAGGTAATATCTATGGCTCGCTATGTGTCCAATATTGACTATCGTGTGGTGAACAAAAACACTCCTTGTATGTTTGTTGGTAGTTGTAATTTGAATATCATTCTACGGCGAATTCATAGTGTGATATTCTCACACCCTCCTCTAGATCTGAACAAGTCACTACAACATGAGCATGAGGTAGCCATTGTAATTGTAGAATGTTGCAAGTGCATTTACAAATATGATCCACAAGTATATTGACTGTGTAAGAACATCTTTCTCTATGTGAGAATCCCTCCATGACCTCTCATTCATTAAAATTGAATTTAATAACATGACATGATCTAGCATAAGCAATCTGATCTGCTAAGATGCCTTTAACTTTCAGGGCCAACTCTGAAATCTATTCACTCCAAGTATTCGTCGTCTAAGGAAGAATCTATTAAGTCTGTAAAATTTCTTTGCAACCAACGATTGTATTGGTGTACCTCGAGCTCCCTAAGCATGCTATTGAAACCCTCAGAAGCATTCGTGGTCATCATACAAAACCGTTTCCCACCATCATCACATAAGGCCCACCTTTTGACATTGTTTGAACCCAAACTAGTCTCGATCCAATTATGTGTAGCTTACGAAATGGACTTAATTTCTTACTGTAGTTGCTCATACACCAATTTCTCCGTTGCACATCTAGCTTGCTAAAGGAGAGTTTGGAGATGCACCTATCCATGCTTCCGCTTAAAGTTATCCCTAATATATCTAAAGTAATATTGATAGTGATGCGGTGATGGAAATCCACTTTCCAATGCACTTGAAATTCCCTTCATCCTATTTGTTATGAATGTGATTGTCCTCGCTCGCACACTAGGAATATGATCCTATTTGACATGAATGTGATCGTCCTCACTCGCACACTAAGAATATGCAAACTAATGCATGCAAAAAATCATGACCAATTTTTTTGTGTTTTCAATATTAACAACTGCAAAAGCCAAAGGAAATAAACCGCAATCTGCATCTACTCCAGTTGTAATAAGCAATATGCCTTTATATTTATTATATAACTATGTATCATCAATGCTAAGAATAGGATGACAATGTTTGAATCCTTCGATGGAAGGGCCATATGCCCAAAATACCCCTGTGAATCATCTATCTCTGCCGTTAACTGCTTCTGATGAAACTTCATACACTATTTTAGGAATTTTGTTAGTACTTCAAGATAATGTGGTAATATCTTATAAGACTTGTCCCAATCTCTAAATATTTTTATTATCACCTTCCTCCAAGCATTCCAACATTGGATATATGATACATCCAAATTGGTCACTTCACGCACTAAAGAGCGAATATCCTTTGGGTTTAAATCGAAACCCTCCCTTAGTATAGGTATAATCAATTGATATATGAAAGAGGCAAATGCATGTTTATGATTCATCTCTAATCGACTATTGCTACTTGTGTGAACTCCATTGTAGTTGGTTATATTAAATTGCTCACCTACTCTTACCCACATGCATGAATTAAGCTTCCATGGACACTTTACATTTCCATCGTGACGAGCGCCAATGTCTTCTTGGTCACCCTCTTTGTTATAGAAATAAATTACATTATAGCTTGTTCCATTACTTTTTGTCTAGTTGAACTTGACATTTTTTTGATGGACCATAGACGAATGGCATGAACCAACTTCTGCTCACTTTCAAACATATCACCCTTTTTTGAATGCGAAGCCATCACCTTATGTATCATCATTTAAATTTAGGCTAATATGAACATTTTCCATTGTTGAGCCATCAATCCATTCCTCTCCGTGAAGAATCCTCTAACACAACATACTCATTGTTAGAATAACATCGGTCAATTAATTGGTAGTTCTCTTCTATTTGATGGGTCAAATAGGTCATGCTGTTAATTTGTAAGCCGTCCTCTTTTTCATCATCCTCAGATTCGACACTTGCATCCTCCTCTTCTATCACCACTCCAGTGGAAGGACTTACATCTTGATGGAGAGCATCATCATCAATGGCACTTGAAGTTCCTACAAAGCGAAGGCCACTCAAGTGTCGTGATTATGTCAAATTCATATCCCGTTGCGGAGACAAAAACCCAGTTGAGTCAACTTCAATGTCCTCCAACATGTGAGAGTACACTCCATCATGAATCACCACTTTGCCCAAATTCCTCTGAATTTTTTCACAAACAATTCCATAGAATGCTTCTTATCGTTCAATATGAAGATGAGGCTCATGTCATCGTCATTTGAGATTTGACAGGCGCTTGTTTTGTTCACCGTATGGGATAATTGCAAATCACATTGGGGTGATACTTACATGGATTGATCAATGTAAGTTTGTGTAAGTCATTAATCAATCCATCAAAAGTATATGATTTGGGTATAAACAACAGTTTTGTCACCCCTCTTTCATATACGAGCATGTTATTCTCTAGATAGTTAGTCTTCCCATCATACAAACAAAGAATTAAGAATCGATCGTTCATTGTTATTTCTGAGGAATAAAAAAATTCAATGTCAACTAATATTACATGAAGGGCACTAAAAATAATACCTAAAACTAACCAATTCAACTTCCTAATTTTTAAAACTACCCCCTATTGTTTCCTTAATATTTCATACAATTTTCCCAAAAAACTCACACCATTAATCCAAATTTCACAACATCAACTCAATAAACCAATGTATACATCATTTTCCCTATTTTCCCTTCAATTATATACAAATTTCCCTAGTTTTCCTTCAAATTGCATATAAATTTTCATTTAAAAAAATCAACTATTAATGCAAAATCTAAACTAAAATAATCTATTGGGATGAAATAGAAAGAATATGTAAGAAAATAGAAAAAATTCTAAAAATGTTTAAAGAATTTACCAAAAAATAGGTCAAGGCCTAAAAATAAAATCTGGCGAACTTTGGCCTAAGGGAGGTCGGTAGCGGTGGAGGCGGGGAATGGTGATGGTCGGAGTGTAGCAAGGGGGTCGGAGGATCTCAAGAGCACAAACCCTAGGTGAGAGCTTCAATGAGATTGAGGGTGGGGAGGGGGGGAATGAGTCTAGGAGAGAGATCATAAATGTAGAGATCACGTGCTCTCATGGGTCCCACGGAATTAGTCTCAACTCCACGGGATAGCCAATTCCGTGGAGTTGCAAGCAACAATTCACAGAGAGCGAGCGCTCTCTGTGGGTTTGTCTGTAGCTCCATGGGATCGACAAATCCGCTGAAGTTGTAGCCGGGAATTCATAGAGAGCATGCACTTGCTGTGGATTGTTCTACAGCTTCACGGAATCTACAATCCCATGGAGTTTAGAAGAGTGCCAAACTCTAGGGGATTCGCAATCCCGTAGAGTTTAGTGGTGTCCTAAACTCCATGGGATTCTCAATGCCATGGAGTTTAATTATCCACTAAACTCTACAGTATTCAATCCCGTATAATTCGTGGGAAACTATTTCGTGATTTTCGATACGGGTTTAGCACACGTTGGTGACGTGGCTGAAACTAGGTTGACATTAGAAAAAATTGCAAGTGGGTTGATTTGGTAATTAAGTTTCTAAAATGGTCTGTTTTGAAAATTTATCCTACAAGGGAAAAGTGTTATAAGAAAGGGTTAATTGTAATTAAATGCCCTATAGTTTCACCTACTTTGCACAAGTATACACCCAGTTAAATTTGGCTACAATAAAATACACTAAAATTTCTAAAATTTGCAGTTTAGTACCCTCACTGTGCAAATGTTAGCATCCCTCCCCCCAAATCTCATGCCACACTTACATGCTATTTTTAGAGTATTTTACCCTTATTTTTTGATAAGGGTTTTTAATATACGCCCCTCATATTGTAGGTATTTCTAAACTGCCGCCCAAATCATATTAATTCTAATTTGCCACTCAAATTGATTTCTTTCCTTAAATTTACCCCTTACCTTAGTTATCGTTAAAATCTTGAAGTTTTTAAGGTTAATTACATTGATATCCCTATTTTATTTTTTTAAGTTAGCAAAATAAAATTAAAACTATTGCAATATTAAAACCCAAACCCGTTATGAAGAAATGAAATCATATCCTTTGCTTCTGCATCCTTGACTTCATTTGCCTCCTGTCTCTTTTTTATCCTTCTCTGCCTTCTTCTCTCAAAATCTGGCTGATCTAAACCTAGAAGCAATGACTGATGACAAAGCACTCGTCGCATAAGCCACATGTTATAACACTTCAACTATCAAATCATAATCAGCTCAATTAGCAAACAAGTATCCCACATTAAGATGCTCAGATCAGTTCACCACCTCGAGACAACCTGAACACCTAGCTCGGACGACTCGAGGAGCCGACTTCTCACGTGGCCTGCTCAAAAGGCAGTACTAGTAGAACTCCTCGCCGAGACGACCAGGCAAACGACCAGCATGACAAGTTGGTCGACACCTCGTTGAGTCATCACGAAAGACAAAATGTCTCGACATTCCACCTAGGATAGGAAGATGACAACATTCCTAGAGCCCCTCGCTGGCATCAGGTCGCCATCACATTGAATGTGAGATCAGAGTCATCAATTCTCTATGTTCGTAGATCTTTAAGACACGTTGGCTCATGTGCGTCCCATCACTTCACGTTAACGCTGAGATGACTTTCACGCCACTCTATGGCCGACACCTGTAAAGCATATGCTGACTCAGCCGCCAGCTTTCACTCGGCTGAACTTACCAAACTATCCCCTTATTACTACTATAAACAGGGAAACTATTTTCAATATCAGGTAAGCAATTTCTAAGCAACTTTCTACCTATAAAAATCCTAAACAGTTATATTTACTTCCCCACTCAAGATTACCAAACCACCGGAGAACCTAACCCCAACCTCTTAGGTTTTGTTATATGTGCAGCACACACTAGGAAACAATAAAAAATGGACATCATGATTAGTTAGCGGTCCCTAATCACTTCTTGATACTCAACTAATTAACTGTGTGATCCGTAGCATCAACACCACGTCAGTGATAACACACGTCGCTCGGTAATCCAATTTCCCCAATAATCCACTGTTACTGTAATTATAAGTTAGTTGAGAAGATTCAATCATGTTTCCATGGTCATTACAAGTGTCAGCTTCCTTGGCACTATTAAAATGCTATTTTGGTTGATGAAGCCCATGATGTTTAGCCATGGACAATGAACTAAAGTTGCACACAATAGAAATGTCAAAGTACATGTTACGGGTGATTCAAATCCTAAGTTTTAAATAGGGTATGCAATATAATTAGAGTTTCTATTAGCTATGTCTAGTATTAAGAGATGGACAAAATAGTTTGTTTATTCCATTGAGATTAAACTCTAACCTTGTAGAATTTATAGCTAGCAATAACTCTTATCCTTAGTCTCTAGAAATATGGTAGAAGCTCTTTGATGAAAATTCATTCAATTTAGGGTCGCAACATAAAGGGAAAGAACGAATAGTTCTTTACTAAGGCTTTAGGCAATTGATCCACCCGGCTGTAGCAGTAAGCATTGAGACGGGCTCTACAGGCTGAAGTAATAGATTCAAGAGGTTCTCGATTTGACTCTCTATTCGGTTGGCTTTACATGCATTAGAGATTATTAGAGAGATTAAGTCCTTTCTGGAGTGTGATTTCGGATTGAGTGATTGAGAGATCCCCGCATTGTATTCCTCGTAATTTAGTAAAGCTATTCTCCTTCACCTGTGGACATAGTGTTGATGTCTGAGTTCTCAACAGTGAGATTAGCAGGTACTCCCGAGCTTTAGTGACAGCGGCTTGGGGGTGATCTTCAGGATGCGAGTCCTCCCATCTCTCTCAGACGGCTGATCCCCTGCTGAGATAAGAAAGCTCAAAAGAAGTATATTAGAGGACCGGAGTTGGGTTCTCAGGCCCCCAGGGGAGCACTAGCCAGCCTCCTTCTAGTAGGCGATGAGCCCTTATATATACCCAGCTGAGGAGGGTAGAAGCGTAACTGTGGCCGAGTCCAAGCTGATATCTGGATCGGTAGGGTTGACAGGTTTCGACTGTGTACTTGATGAGTCATCTGTGATTGGATGTGATGGTGATTGAGGAGGTATGGCAAGTGTTGAGACATGAGGACACGTGGCACTTGTGATAATGACAACGGATAAATACCGACGGGGGTATCGAGGACGAACCGCCTCTCAAGTCGGCTCTGCGAGAGAAACGACAAGTACCGCCTTTATTGTCTGCCTCGCAAGTTGTTGACTCGTCTTTGAGCTAATAAGGGGAGTTGACCCAAATGATGAGGTCAAGTGAGAACTGGTCTTGACTCGGCTTCCTCCTGAAATGGGATAAGTGCTTGTGGTGCTCGAGTCCTAAGCCAATACTATAACATGTGTCCCATGCCAGTGTAGGCATTGAAAATTGCCCATAAGTGCCCAAATATGACTCGTGACAGTGGGTTAACGATTAGCGAGCTATCCAACGATGCAATAGTGAACTATTGATTCTCCACGACCATTAATACCCTACGCAGAGTTTTCGGCGGTCCCGCTAGCCGGTTAGCGGGCAGAGGGTCAAGGGGGCAGCGGCCCCCTTGCGGGTCTGGGGCAGCGCTCGGGAAATTTTTTTCCCTGGACTTACGGTGGACCATTGACGACGTAGTCGGGGAGGCGTGCAAGTCAACAAAGTGATGAATCGTGGAATAAATCCAATCGCGAAGCTTCGAATCGACGAAACTGACAACTCCGAGCCAAATCGGACTTAGATCGACGGAATCGGACCCAAACGTCGACAGAATTGAATCGATGAAGCTCCGGAATCAGCGAGATGATCAGCCGAATTTGGATTCGATGCGACCGGATAAATCGAGATCGGACAAAACACCAGACAAATCGATATCAGAAAAGTATGGGAACCAAAACAGTGTCTCGACCACTTGGCCGAGACACCAAGTCTAGGCCACCAAACCCCCCTCTCTCCTATAAATAGAGAGGGGGGGTCTCATTCTTGGGGGTAGGAAAATTTTTGGTCTGAAGTGAGATTTTTGAGAGCCCTTTTGCACAGATCTGAGCATTTGCAAAGAAGAAAATTCAGATCTAGATCTCGTGCACGCGAAGAGTTCATCCCAACTCGGATCTACACAGCAAGAAGAAGAATCAAGGCGGATCCGGGTCAGATCTACCAGATCCACCCTCCAGATTAAACCTCGTCTTAATCTCAGGGTTCGTGCGTGATTTCGCTTGGTCGATTTTACCAACTCCGACGATCATCTCCTTCGTGAGTTGATCCCATCGACTGTTATTTCCTTCGTGAAATAATCACCGTAGATCTATAGATCTAGCATCCAGATCTGATCACACGGTGGTCTACGGACGGAAAAGAGTCCCCGACACAGGCGAAGATCCCACACAAGCGAGGATCTGATAAACGGATCCTGCGTTTGTTCAACTAGGGTAGAAAAGTTGTAATCTTTTCTGATTTTCATTGTAAGCCTTATAAAAAGGCGAAATTTTTATTTAAATTTTGTTGTAAGTGACTGAAGCTGTAACGGATTCAAATCAATAGAAATCACTGCAACTTTCCCCACGAACCGCCAGTACTATAACACGTGTTGATTTTGAGAGGAGAAAATACACTTGGTGTAATTATTTTTATAACACATAGGTTACAAGCTGAACCACGTATATCCATGTGTTATTTGTGTTCTCATTACTTTTCTGCACTCTCGTGTCATTGATATTAGTTTATCCCGTGGATTTGTCATAGATGTTCATTCATCTAAACTACTCAATTCAGCTATATTTACTCTTCTCTCGTTCATATACATCAAAAGCATCATTCTGCAAAAGAACATCATAAATATTGTGGCAAATCAGCTACCCAAAAGCCAATATCGCGAGGTACTTTAGTATTGATAAAATCGGCTAATTTTGAAATTTTAGTACTTTCAATATGGATGGAAATTGTGATTATTAAAAAAAACCCATGACTCACAGATGAATATAGCAACACTTCTCCATGGACGTTTGCTTTCACGTTCTCACGGTTGACGGGGGTTCGTCGTCGACAAAGTGGGGTTGGAGCAGACTTTTTGGCGTAGAAAGCAAAAGACAAGAAGTCTGAACGCGAGAAACAAAGCTATCTAATGATTTCACTCTTGGGTAATGGGTTTCATTTTGGTTTTGTAACAGGCTTAGGTTAATAGATTCAGTTTTATTTTGTTCATTGAAAGGTAAATTAATCCTGAAATCTATCAAGGTTTTAACGGTAATTGAGGTGAGGGGTAAATTTGAAGAAAGAAATCAATTTGAGGGGCAAATTTAGAAATGAGATGATTTTGAGGGCAAATTTATAAATGCCTACAATTGAGGGACATGTATGAGAAAACCAAACTTAGTTATTCGAGAGACTAAGAGTCTGTTTGGCAATTAATTAAAAACTGGGCTAGGTTGGTGTTTGGCCTGGTTTAAGTCTAAACTGTTTTAGTTTGGAACCAGTTTAAAGGTCAAAATTTGGCCAAAAAAACAAATCCAAAACTGACCCTGAAGTTTGCCAAACATAAAGTCATTCCAAATTGGATCAGGTTCAAACCTGGCCCAGTTTTGAATAATTGCCAATACACCCTTAAATAACTCAAGTATCCAGGGACATGAATAGCAATTTCCATGACTTGAGGGACTAAGTCAAAATATGAAAGATTTAAGGTCTACACTCACCTTATCTTCCTCCCTCACACACCCCTCAAAAAAAAAAAAAATGGCCACATTACTCCTCCGCTCCCCCCTCACCACCTCCCCACACCCTCCCAAACACAACCCCTTCCCCAAACCCCACCGCCACCCTCACCTCCCCTTCAAGAGACTCTCCCCACCCCTCTCCGTCGCCTCCGCCTACAAGGTCACCATCGAGCACGACGGCGAGGCCCGCACCCTCGACGTCGAGCCCGACGAGTCGATCCTCGACCGGGCGCTGGACGAGGGGATGCCGGTCCCGCACGACTGCAAGCTGGGCGTGTGCATGACGTGCCCGGCGCGGCTGCTCAGCGGGGAGGTCGACCAGAGCGAGGGGATGCTCAGCGACGATGTGGTCGAGAGAGGGTACGCGCTGCTCTGCGTGGCGCACCCGAGGTCGGACTGTACGGTGAGGATCATTCCCGAGGAGGAGTTGCTGTCTCTTCAGCTGGCAACCGCTAATGATTAATTAGGAAGCGGTAATTGTTGTTTTTTAATTTTTGAGAGATTGTTGGTGTTGAAAATTTAAGAGGTTTTGATGTGTAATGGGTTTGAGGGGAGAAGGATTAAGTTGGTAAATGTGAAGAGTATATACTAATCCTCGTGTTTTCATTATTATTTCTAAAGATTTCTTCGTAAATAGAGAGCGTAAGCCGTTTAAATTGGTATATCAGTGAAACTCTGAAGACTGGCTCGTTTTATTCTGTTGAGAGGGTTTATCAAAATGTTTTTGATAAGAAATTGAGATAGATTAATAGGAAAGGAGGGGAGAGAAACAAAGGAGCCAAAGACGAAAGAGAGAATGGGGGGGGGGGTTTGGTTCACCTCTTTTAAGAAATTTTGTTTTAAAAATGACACTTTGGTAAATAATAGTTATCTTCTTATTTCTATAAATTGTATTTGGTTCACTTCTAAATTTATAGAAAACTTTTCCATAAAGTGCACTTTATGGAAAAGTTTTCTTGTTTTGATTTCCACTCAAATTGGGAGGAAAACACAAAGAAATATGATGCAACCCAATATAATATAATAAACTTGTACCCAAACTCCATTTCTAACTACATTTCTACCTTTTCTTGATATTTTTATAAAGTTAAAAGGCCTTATTTTTTATTTTGAACCAAACAAAAGAAAAGGAAAACATGTACTTTTTTTACTTCTCATTACTTTTCTCAAAAATTTTTCAAAAATTACAAGTAAATGTTTTTTTGGGTGGAAAACATTTCTTGAAATTTCAAGAAAATGAACCAAACACCCCCTGAGTGTAAAACAAGAGGCTTCACTTACCCTCAACTCTCTCTTCTCTCTTCTTCTTAACTATTGCCCGGCAAAATCCAACTTACCCTCAACTTTCTGTCTCTCTCTTCCTTAACTATTGCCCGACAAAACCCAAGGCGTTAACTCCTATTGATCCATCAGTTTGATCCCGCCGACTTACCCTCAACTTTCTCTATCTCTCCTTCTTAACTATTGCCTGACAAAACCCGAGGCGTTAACTCCCATTCATCCATCGGTTTAATCCCTTTTCAGCGACTCGGTAACGTTCCACTGCCTGCCTCTTCCCCGACAGCATGGTCATAAAACGCATAACTCCTGGGAAAATATCAAAATGTCGCCTCTTGTCACTTAATACCCATCTGTTTGAGTGATAAAAAATCAGTAGACAACATCTATCGATTCATTATTCCCGCAACTTGCAATTTGCAACAATGATTCACTCTGCTGCTTATAGACATCATCTGCTAAAGTTAAATGGAAATAAAATGCTTGTAGAAGCTTTCGGCCTTGTCCCGATATGTTTAGCATTCCAACACCTTTACAACTTCACAATTTTGCACATTTTTTGAACTGATAAACATACTAGAGAATACTAGTGAGATGAAAGCTACTCTTTTGCAGAGTGTAGGCGTTGAAAAAAATCGCTTATTAGTCCCCGCAGCTGACTCGCCAGGTTGGGCTCACAACCAAAACGAACCGTCAACCGGCGCAAC
>JBAKGM010000326.1:38416107-38427002 GCA_037177215.1 Asparagus racemosus
TAATTCTGTAATTTGTTATCAAAAGATAAATTTGTAACAGTTCGTTTTACAGATCAATAAGAATGTCATCCGCAACTCTTTTTCCCGCGAACACAGAGCAGAAGCTGTATGTAAACTAAGCCTCGTACCCTGTCGTTAAAATTTCAAGAATGATCATCAATTCATGATCACTGTATATTATAGTTACATTTGATCACTATACAATAGAGTTACATTTGATACAACATCACAATGAGGGATAAATAATCTGACGTGAATTCAATATTGCCTTCCAAAATCTGACGAATTTTCAGGGGACTGTGATTTGATTCGGTATCCCGTGCTCATCTGCTGTTGCTGCTGCTTGTCATAAATTGCCCTGGATGAGATTTATTGTTCACTACCAATCCAATTTGTGGGAGGTAATGAGGGTGGAGGACCAGGATGTTAAAGTCAGCAGCTCACCAAACCCTCCACCTACTTAGCCGTAATTACTACAGTAACCTTGCTACAGTAGCTACGGTAACCCACCTACTTATCCGTAATTGCTGCAGTAACCTCTACTACAGTAGCTTCTAAGAAAACCTATAAATAGCCCAGAAGTGTTTGGGCTAGAATCATCCCAAGCTCCTCCGTATCAAAGCAAAGAAGAAAGAGTGAGGAGAAAGAGAGCGGAAAATAAAGAGGGATAAATAGTGAGGTGTTGTAAAAGAGTTTAGTAGTAGTTTGTAGCAGAGAGAGTTTGTATTTGAGTGTTTATACCACTAAAGAAATAATAAATATATTTCTTAGTGCCCACCAACCCCTCTCAACTCAACACGGGACAGTGGACATTTTGCTGTTGACTTGAGAAAGGCCCAGAATTTTGTGTTCTTGTACAAGACTGAAAGCTTGCTCCCTCTTCAATTGAGAAATTTGACATCCCTGTCCTGAGATTATAGTACTGCTCTTGATAATCGAAGTTCTGCCTGTTAAGATGTGTTTCGTCAAAGAAATTAACTGGCCTAAAGTTTGAAATAGCTCAGGGTTTAGCACCAGAATAATGATAATGAATATTAGATTCCTTGAAGCCTCTTTCACATCCTAAAGATCCAGCTGGCCTCAGTCGGGTAATCATTTGAGGGTAATTCCTGTTGCCGGAGTCTCTGAATCGTGTATTGCCATTGAAGTTGGTTTGTAGAGAGTTTTTGACCAGACGATGTGCTGCTGCTCCTAGTCTTGAGCCAGTAATAGCCCCAGAAACCTGTGGCCTGTCATCAACAATAGGACTTTAAAATGGTGAAAATTCTTTATGGATCTCTTAAACAGTATCTAAGATTGTCAACTTGAACTGTTTGGCCACTAGATTTTGAATTTGAAATTCTAGCAAATTATTCTATCAAGTTTTGCAGAACAGTCTGAAGCTGTTCTATGACGATAACATTACAACTAACGCAATTGCACTACCTTTCTCTAGATTGACGGCGACGGTTATCTTCATGCCATAATACAGGGAAGGGCTTGATATCTTGAGGTTTCACAACCTGAAAAAAAGGTGATAAGTGATACAATCAACACGTCAAAGAACCAAACAGAAAAGGAAAGGAAATGAAGCCAAGTAAGCTAACTATAACTAAGATGTTGTTCCATCTTGGCTGGATTATGCACTTACACATCATCTATGGCATAGATAAAGCAGTAAATCACATCACAGTATGCATAACGTATTAAGTTACAAATTTTGAGACTCCCTACTGACATCAATCGCACCGAAGACAGGTTTATCTGATCAAAATTTATCACTTCACAGGTAAAGCTGAAAAAGGGATTAAAATCATATCATATCTAGTACAAATGTGATCAAGCTTAGTAACAAAGTTAGGCAGTATAACAAGCAGAAGCAGCACCAAGGGCAGCTACAAGATTATGGCAATGTCGAAGCACATTGTCACAGATAGCTGAGTTTATAAGTCACAGTTCCATAACCCACAGTTCCATAACCCCCAGGTGGTATCCAATATTGTTGTCATTTGAATGGGCAAAACAGAAATAGATATTTGGAAAAAACACTATCAAAGGGTTAACCTTCATAAATTTTTTTTTTGTTCCTTCTGTCTGTCCCTTTTTCCCCCTTTTCTTCGGCATGCTCCTATTTTTTGGGGGGTAGCGGAGGATGGTGGTGAGAGGGGGTTACCATTAAGAGGGAAAGAGAGAAAGCCCCACGTATGGTGAACTAATAATTCACTGGGCATTATCTTTTAAGTTCACTGTGAAGTGCTGCCACAAGTAGATCCCAGGGCTTCACAACAAAGAAGGGGGAAAGGTATGGATATGAGGAAAAAGGGTTTCTTTCACTATAATATTCCAAAGCTTCGCCTCATTTTGACTTTAATAAACTGAAATTTATATTTTCCCAAAAGACACCTTGAAGTTTTTAAGAGGCAGTTACCATTTTTTACTTAACAGTCGAGGACGTGAAATGCCATCTCTATCCTTTAAGGTTATTCTTTTTAAAACAAGGATAACAACGTTCAAAGACAATCACATGATAGCCACATGATAAAATTCCAATAGAAACTCCAATGGTCACATAAAGAAGATTTAAGCGCAAAGTAGGTGGAACTTTATGGTATCATTTTGGCCAATATATATTCAGGGTATCAAAGTAAAAAATGAATGAAACTTTGGGTACTGATGTGAAAATAAGCCACAAAACAAAGGAGCCTACCACAATTCAATGTTTGCTATTTAATGTTTACCACTGGAAACTTCTTCAACGGTCATAACTGGAAGGTACTAAGTGTAAAGAAGGTGAAATTTTACGGTATCATTTTAACAGATTAAAACTTCAGGACCAAAATAAAAAATGGATGGAACTTTGGGGTACTAAAGCAGGAATAACCCACAAAAAATGAGTATAGCACAACTCAATATTGGCAATTTACTAATAAGTCCTTATATACAAAAAAGAAGGCAAAAATTACCTTCATTGGCATTACCACACCTTCAGGTGGTTCTGGAATGTGTTGATGATTCTTAGGATTGAGATAGGTGGCATTTCTTGCAAAATATAGAGTGAAATATTTTAGCACAATACAGAAGCTCCGAAAACTGATGAAAACAATAGTCTGTTGGAATAAACCTAGGGTAGAATGGAAGCCAGTAAATAGATACTTACAGAACTCGGTTATTTTCAACAGTGTTCCGCCTTCCAAGTGGAAAAGAAACTGACGCATTGTAACTGTTCCTTTCACATAAACATAGAAACCCATTCATTCCATCACTGCAACAATGCAAACATAATTACATCAGGAGACTGAAGTTGTAAGAATATACTTACTACAGTATCATGTTTACCTATATGCTGGATTGATCTGAACACAATATGATTGTCCTTCCAATGACCGAGAGTACAGATGGTACAGTGAAACAACTTGTGCCGCTAGAGGATGTTTTTCATAAACATACAAGATATCAAACATTTTTCTATTACGATACTTTTCTTCTACCTGTGTGAGCAAAAAGCTGCCTCAGATTATTATTGGAAACAGATATTTATTAAGTACTGATATGGAATAAAAACCAAAGTAGAAAAAGGGTTCAACTATCTGTACTGTTAGTGTGTCCTCAAGTTTCTTTGTTTCAGAAAGCAGAAGCCTTTCATCAATGAAAGGAAGTTTTGCAATACCCTGAACTCCATAATAATATCAGACATAATTTTTTCTTGAAACAACAAATAATAGGCAAAAAGCTAAAGAATAACTCCAACATGCTTACTTGCCATGCAAAGCGTTTGCCATTCATGTCAATTTTAAAATCTGAACAGGGAAAGATAAAATCCATGAAGAACAGATAATAATGCAAATGGATAGAAGATTCCCGTTCAATCAACTCTACCTTTTGGATAAAATTCTTTTAAAGGTGAATTTCAGTCAGTCATCAAAGACCCATACAGCTTAGGCAGTGCATTGGAGCTACACAAAAGCAGGAAAAGCTCCTATTTATACACTCAATGGAGGAAGATGAAGATTTCGTAAGAAACTTCGATAAAAAATTAGTCTCAATAGCAACCAACCTTGCGGCTGGTAATGTGCCCATTAGCTGATCAAAAGGTTTAAATGGGTGCCCCGGGAAAAAAGTAATCTCCATATCTGCCAGACCTTTGAGATCAGACGCAAAAGGGGCATAATGATAAGGGTAAAACCTGAAACAATATAATTTTACGAGGCGCCAAATGATTATGAAGCATATAACATGCAGAACTATTCCTGCCCTATAATGATTGCTGCCATATCCGATCCAATAGAAAGTAGAACACATACAAAACAGGCCATCATGGACTTGTTATTTGATAAGTGATAGTGATACAGAAGTAATAATGGCTTAGAATACATCTGTGTTGTTTAATTAGTAAAAATTTCTAGTTGAAGGGGAAAATCACCAATTATTTTAGAGATATCATTAGAACTCACCATTGCCAAGAGCAAACACCTTGGTAGTAATATCGCATGATCCAACAGAGACCTTCCACATAGTTCTGAACCTGAAAAGTAATGAACATAATTAAGCTACTAACTGATTTGTCAATTGTATCTTACAAATGGATTAGTAACCTACAAAGAGAGGTAAATGTGTGTCTCGGTTATTTTAGTAGATCTAGAACCAGTAACGTCAATTATATTTTTGTGAACTAATACTGCAAGCAATGATTCAGAAGCAGAACTAACCATGACATAGCTAATTAATACTAGCCATAAGTTCGGGATGACATGTTTGCATGCACAAAATAAAATATCTAAATGGCCAACATTTCCATTTGTCAATCATTTCTACCAAATTAATTCAAAAGTAAAACCAATATCATAATCATAGCATGAGCCATCAAACTAACTTTCGCATGCATTGGTAATATTGCAGGTTAGTTTGTTACACACAGATGCTAACCACATTCAATGCCAGAACCATTATGTAATTACATAACAATTTAAAACCACAGATGAAAGCTGATGGGAGTGTTAATATGCATAAGCGGAACCTGGGAGTTGTTACAGAAAATTTGAATACTTTTGCATACAAGAAAGCCACACAACTTACAACATCCTTCTTGATGTCATCAATTGACTCTGATTCTTCTATTTCAAATTTCTCGATGTAATACCTTTCTTTGTATCCAGGTTCACCTAATTTTACCTGTAAAGAAGAATGCTGTACTCAATAAAAAAAACAACAAAAAAAAAAACAAGGTATACTGAGTGAACAAAATTTCCACTGCCTTCATGTATACCAGGAGTTAACATGCTTTTCAAAAATCATTTGAAGTTCACTAGTGTGCTATGGATTAAGACATTGATCAAGGCACCAACCTTCAGCAGTGACTCATGAAACAAATGTTCAAGGGAAGAATTGAATGGTTTTGACAACTCATAGGCGAAAGTTCAATTTTTGCTCCTATATAAAATACCGATCATGAAAAACATTAGGATATGGACTTCCGTATTATTTTTCAAGAAGTTGAGTGGAGGAATAAGATGAGCAGTTAAATTTTGAATATGTTACTTGAGAGGCATTTTGTATAATACAAGTAGAATATTAATTTGATAGCAACTCTGTCTTCTGAATAATGAGACGGGACTCAAAAATACTTAAATGAGAAAGAAAATGAAATGAGTCGAACAAAACTTGTTCTTCTAGGCCAAGTAAGCAGTAAAAGAGGCATGGGGAGAAAGGGTGTGAGAAGTATTCGATGTTTTCCCCCTATCTGTCACTGAAAATAATTCAGTTGAAATTGTAAAGAATTACAATGATTTGATGAATGTATCTGAATATATGGATTTATTGAAAATGGAATTCATTTAACAAGGTTTTATTGCAATGTCCATTGTTTTCTTGATCAGGATTTGCCAATATGGAATAGTTAACATCAGATTGACAGCAAATTATAAAAGTTTCATCACTTTTATCTCCAGAACCTTATTGAGATAATATCTGCTCCAAAAGCTACCATATAAATAAAGGGCATACATAATGGCAATGACAATAAAGCCTTCATACGACACAGTCCATTTGCACCAGATAAAAATTCTTAAGAGTTTTGTGCATGCATAGTCAGGAGAGAGAGAACTAAACCTTTGCAGCAGATAAAAATTCTTCAAGAGTTTAGCTACTCAAGAGAGCTGTGTGCATGCATAGTCAGGAGAGAGAGAACTAAACCTTGTCCACGGTCATAGGTGGAGATGGAACATCCACAGAACTTTCCCTCTGCATTTTAAGCTTCAGTCCTTCATTATTCTCATATGCCTGAGGTCCATGTTAGCAAACAAGAAAACAAACATCAGCAAGAAAGAATAACACGACAGGAATACTGCAATCTGCAACAAAAAAGACTCTAAAAACATCCATAAAAGTAGTAGCAACAATTAAAAAGTTAAAGAAAGGGGTAGAAAATCTTTTCGTCACCCATAACTATATCTGATAAGTGATAATCCAATCTACCATTAAGCCAATGTTTTGTAGGAAAATATGACACGGATTTCTTACTCCTACTCGGACAGAAACATGAACTTGACGAGCCAAGCTGACCAAATGATCTGTGGGCCATCCATAATTGAGAATGGACCATAAACATGATTGCATATTTGATATTTTAATATAACATGTCTGTTAAAATATAAAACTATAACTCAGCCCTCCCCACAATTTTGGAGTTTTTGTGCAGTGGCAGGGACTTTAAGGTGGTATTAAAGCAACCCAGATTCAGGTCCTACTGACCACAAATTTAAAGCGGATTTTAAAATAAAAAAATGATAGCGCTACGTGAGTCTAGGTTTCTACCCATAAAAAGGGTCTTCACCTTGCGGAGACATGTTAGACTATAAAGTTCTAATCCTCGCCCCACACCACAACTTCGAAGTTTTGGTGTAGTGGCAAATTTGGAGTTTTGGTGTAGTGACAAGGACTTTGATCTAACTGAGGACCTAAGTGTCACATGCACAATAATGCTTTCAAACCCCTTCGATTCGAACAACATTGCCATTGTTATATATTTATATGATATACTTTGATTCTTTTAATACAATTATAATGGATCATCCCTTTGAATTGCTGAATTCATGAATGCCAATCTCTAATCTCTAGAAAATTGATTTTTTTTTCTTTTGGCTTGAAACAATGAACCGAGGTGACAAAAAATTGTCTGAAGAAGCAATAGAATGAATGCTTCGTTTAATACCAATTAAAATGAATAATCCTTTTGAATTGCTAAATGCAGGAATATCAATCTCTACTCTCTACAGATTGAAATTTATTGTCTGAAGAAGCAAGAGAATGACTGCTTCACTTGAAACACCAATATATATCCAAAAATTCAAATTAAGGCTTAAACATAATCAGAAACCTGACAAGCGAAAGAATTTTCAGCAGGATTTACGATATCCAAGGCCTAGAAATTTGACCTAATGCATGTGCTAATAACTGTACACAAGAAGGTTAGTTACGCCATTGATATTTCAGATAATGACATTTCAGTTTATGTGGGAACAAAAAGCATGTGAAAAACCAGTGTGCTACTGATGTTATAAATGTCAGATGATGGGGACATGTCGGACAGAAAATTACATATCTGATGGCGGATGTGGGTATATATAGGAGATATTTAATAAATATTGGGGTGATCATATCATAGATGTTCGTACTTGATGCACCAAGGCATGGAGCTATGGAGAAAGGTGGTTTCATGTGATAAGCTTTGCAAAAGTATTTGGTCTCCAGTGAGCCCTAATTCTTCTTTCCGGTTATTTACATAAGTAGATATTTGTTTGGCCTTAGACCCCAATTGAACTATAAATCCAAATCAATCATTTAAAACAAATAAAATTTCAAATCGATATTGCGACAATTCGGACGATTTGAGACCGAATCTCAACCTGATATATCAGAAAAATCATAATATATTGCCCAAATTTTCCAAAAGAGGTAATTGATATTAAGATCATGTCATTTTGTTGGAAGCCTTATAAAAGAATATGTCGGCCGATATAATCAGCCATCCCAGGGATATATAAAACAATGTGTGCTACTAGACATTACTTTACTGATCACACTACATATTCTAAATTAGTAACCACATTTTCATAAATTAGAAACGTTTGTAATATACAGATCTATAGGTTGATATAACAATCTAGAACTGTATAGAAACTTAGGATATCTCCTGAATGAAGAACAAGAGCTGCAGCCCACTTACATCCATCATTGAGCCAGGTGATGTGGTCCAAGATAACATTTTTCAAATGAAACAGGCAGAACTGGAGCTAAAATAGGTACAAAAGTTTCTGCTTACAGAATCTTTTGGTAGAACACATTCTACATTCCATTTCAAATGAATTCTCAACCAACATTCTGAACATTCCAGAATGAGTTGACGAAGCTAGATGAATAAAAATTCTAGAGTATAAATATCGATGATATCCAGGGAGTAGGAAAGTGGGTGAAAGGGAGAGAGGGAAAGAGAATTTTTCATTTTGGAGATAGACCCCCTGAGGGTAATAGAGTCAGAAATTTCACCCACGGTGTGCATAAGTGGAACAACACGATACTACATGGGGCCTATGTGCAATTAAGCCAACCACTAATAGATAATCCAAAACAAAGAAGAACGAAAGAGTGACTTAATTTTCCTGACCATACATTGTGATATAACATAATACTGAATGTTATGATGAGTAATCAACCACTCCCTCTCCCTTTCTTATCTCATATAGTGACCTGAACGAAAAGTGCTCTTTCATCGATCATTTTTTCCCTGCCAGTCTTCAATCTTAAAGTAAAATCAACTTTGGTAAATCTAATATGCGACTTACCTTATTTCTTGAGAACAAATATCATGTCTAAACCACCCATACCCTCCAGACACATGGGCCTAGTCGTGACGTAAGAATTGAAAAAAAAATTGGTATAAAAAACTTCTTCTAGAAATTAGTTCTGCCCATTCAACTAAGAGATAATGATGAAAAGGGTACAAAACTGGAAGGAATGGAGCGTCCAACTAGAAAACAGAAATAAGGGTTCTAAAAGGTAAAAATGCAAAGACAAGTGAAGAGTAAGGACAACCAAACAAAGTAAGGGAGAAGGCCACAGTTTCAGACCAGATTAAAAATCCTGCAAAAAAAGTCCAAAAATAACCAATAGCTAGTTATCTCAGTTCAGAAGCCAAAGACCTCAAAAATAAGTTAAGCAAAAAGAAACTAAACATGCCAGGACTCTTGATGGATATCTGCAAAGTCCAAATTATGATGCCTTTTTACATAGGATATGACATGTTTTTCAGATATGCTCTGATAAACCACGATTGTTGTTATAAGCGTTATGATCAGAGAGGAATTGACAGTGATAACAACAAAGGCAATGAACGATAAAGAAAAGGTTAATAAGAGTAATTATTTCCAATACTGCCATTACAAACATACAAAGGGAATAGTGTGCTAAATATATAAAGGCTGGTTTGTCTTGATATCCGAATAATCCACATGTAAAAAGAGAAGCGAAGAAACAACAATCCTATGCTACATAGAGTTATTGCTTCCAAGCAGGCCTTTGTTATAGATCCAAGGATCACCTTGCAGGTTAGTAATACCGTGCAAACTGATGCTCTTACTCTTCCTTTAGCATCAACAGAAGTGGACAGCATAACTCTCCCTTGATCAAGTAAAACTATTAAACCATTGCCTACTGCTGCTTATAAGTAAATCAACAGTTTTTAGCCTATGTTGACTTGTTCACTGTCGCACAATATGGTATGACTGTTCGCACTGGTCTGCTAAATAATAAAACTTCACGCAGGAACCTTGCAAAAAAAAAAAAAAGAAACCATAATCTAAGAAAGTAGAAAATAATATAATAATTCGATAACATGCAAGGGAGAAATTCATAGCCCAAAAAAAAAACTAACATGCAGGAAGCGATTAGACAAAGATAAGATTGCCCACAACAGCGCTCACCTGTTGAATACGTGTACGCTTCTGAAAGATTTGTTCTTCATAAACTGCAACTGACTGAATAAAGTGCCCGACCCTCTCTAGAGACACCTATCACATCGAATAACCAGATCTTAAAACATGATTGATACTAAAACACAGTGCATATAAAAACTGCAATACTATGTATCATAGATTACAGGGGAAGTCAATAAATATGCATATCCAATAATGGTTTCATCATTGATGCTCCAAAAAGGGGTGCAATTCAACTTCTATGTTTATTTTTTAGGAAGGTTGTATTGTCTGTTTGTTTGTTTTGGGTGGCGGGAAGGAGATTGGAATGAGAAAATATGATTAAATTTAACAAAATCGTAAGTACGTAAGTACGATCATTTCAGATCATGTCCAACATAACAGAATAAGATTGCATGCAATCATGTTGAGATATTCAACTATGGAGAAAATAAATCAAGCACAACAAATTTGACACCAGAAACCCAGCAATATATAGTCCATGTTGATCTTTGTCTAAGGATATTGGACTACATGACTTCAACATCCTGAAGAGCATAAATGTAGATTTCAAACCCGCAGTGGAAGTAAATTGACTCCGTACTGTAAATTTGGAGGACCCAAGGATAGCAGACCTACAAAAAACTGAGAGCAGAGATTTTGCAGCTCACTTAATCTCTACCAATAGATACATTGCAACAATTCTAGATGATCTCCAGTGTTACTATCTTGTTGTCTTGTATAATAACCTGATGAGGATTGAGGGTTAGATGAAGAGCTGGACTAATGGACGGGAAGTGTCATGGAAGAAGAAATCACAGAGCAAGGGATCAGAGCACCGAAAGAGATAGAAGTTCTCTCTTTACAGGAAAGCATAGAGAGTGAAAATTATACTTATAGCTGGTTCCAGAAGTATGCTCTTTTCTATCTTTGAAAAAATTAACTGATATA
>JBAKGM010000326.1:38444375-38455598 GCA_037177215.1 Asparagus racemosus
TGCTTTTAAGCTACTCTAATATTGCTGTCTTTTTCTTTCTTTTAATTTGCTTTTAAGCTACTATAATATTGCTGTCCTTTTCTTTCTTTCTCTCTTTTTTTCTTTTTTGTTGGTCAGTCAATGTTGCTGTCTTTAGGCTTCATGAAGCGTGCTCTCCAGCATTGTGGTGCAATTTTTGGTTAAGAAAGCTATTATTGCTAATTCATTTCTGTGAAAAAATATCCTATCTTTACTGAACGTATACTAAAATTTTGAATTAAATAGCAGCTATCTAAGAATTTGATTAAATGCTGATGCTGTAAGTATAAGCATGCAGTTTTATACTTATATTAATACATATATTCCGTCTTTTCAGCTGCCTTGTGTTGTCAATACATGATCTAATAGTATATGCTAAGATTGAAAAAGTAATAGATATTTCATGTGGCTTACATTTTTAGTCCGTATTCAGAAGTTGCAGTACTCGGTTCAGAGAGTTTGTCAGAAACTATCAGATTTGTTTGTGGATTGGCTTCAACAGTTTCTGTTAAGTGAATAGTTGGAGAGTTTATGTTCATAATTATTTGGGGTCTCTAAGTAAACGTATTCGGATCCTCTACACTAGTTAGAGACTAATGCTTTTAAACAAGTCGTTATTGTTTAATGATGTTTGTAATTCTTTATTTGAAGTTCAAAATATATGACTGCAATTCACGGGGTTTGTTAAATGCTGTATTTAAAAGAAATAAAATCATCCATAACCATCCATCAAATATTCGACAGTTGAAATGGAAAGTAGGGGGACTCTTCTTCATAAGTAAACTAATGAATAATACTTGAACTTGTAAGTAGTGCTATGTTCAACGCATTTTCCTTTTGTTAGTGGTTTTTATTTTTATATTTTATATTTTTGACCTTTTAATATTGGTTGGGTGAAAGTGACGACGTATCTTCTTCTGTTTTAGCTAATGCTGGACCTTTCACTCGTTGTTTCCGTTTTCATACTCTCTTTGACCCTCTTGTGATAATGGTATCCCCATTTAGCATAACAATGGTCAATTTTGAAATAAGTTTAGGCCATCGACTCTATTGAAATCCTAGAGCGTAACACATATATTTTTTAACACTCATCACGACACATATTATGCAATGTATTATGGAAAAAGAACCTTCCGTAGAAAATCCTATATGGAGAAGACAAAGAAGCGTATTTGTTCTTACACCAATGTCAGAGTTGGTGATTTTATTGTTTGCACTGATTTAAAATTTAACAGTAGAACATTTGTAACTCACTTTTTATTCCCTATAATTTTCGGTTTAGTTGATTTTTCACCTAAAATAAAGTAATATAGATCTTTAAGTTTTTCAGAAAATACAAAAAGAAAATAAAGGGTTTTCGATATTAGTACTTTAGATTGTGAATATTTTGAACTAAGTTCCTCAAATCATTGAAAATTGCTGTTAGATTCCGCAATTCTTATCTTGGACAATTGCCCTTGATTTGAGGGATTAATTTGAATAACTTATACGTATCAAGGCACCTAATAGCAATTCAATAATTTAAAGGAATAAATTCGAAAAACTTGTAATTTCAAAATATTTAAGAATCAAGAAATTAATATCCAAAAAACCCTAAATAATAAATGTTGTATCGCGAGACATGGTACAAGAGCCAAAAGAACCCCTCTATACACTTGGCATTACTCCCATGCCTGTCTAATTGGTTTGTGATCTAATGATACCTGATACTGGGTGTTGAAACATTAATCTAAATCAAGCTGTTTTCCTTTCAAATGTGGATGATGCTATTTTGAGCACTAAAATTGATGATTTTGACGATGATATTGCGCGTACATGTGATTGTTTACGATGGCAATGGACCTTGGATGGCGAATTCACCCCTAACTCAGCATACCAGTTGCTTTGGGAGAGCAAACCACCAACTACTTCTTCATCAAATCATCTTGCTCACATCATCAGGATTATCTCAAGAGCTAAGGTCATCCCGCCAAGAGTTAAAATTTTCATTTGGCGGGCTCTTCACGCCGGGCTTGCAACATAAAATATATTGATTCATAAAGGCATACAAATATCTGGCATTTGTCCCCTATGTGAATTGCAAGAAGAGTCGATAAATCACATGTTGGCTAGTTGTGCTTTCACCAAAGAACTTTGGTTCAAAGTGTGTGATTCTTTGTTGGTACCTGCTAGGGGTGAGCAAATGGTCGGTTCGGCTGCTTTTAGTCATTTTTTCTTAAACCGCACCGAACCGAACCAATAATAGAACCGAACCGATTTATTTCGGTTCGGTCGGTTGTTCCGGTTGTCAGGAGCTCCACCACCATGCGGGCATGCTGGCTGCAACCAATTAGAGGAGATATAGAAAAGAGATTAATGAAGGTTAGAGAAGATATAGAAAAGAGACTAAAGGCAGGATACAACAAAAGAAAGAAATAGAAAATTGAAATTAAATATATTTTGTTGCTATCTTGTGAAATGTTGGAAATGAAAGGCCATGGCTAGGATTTGAGTTATTTGGGGAAGGAGGCGAATTTGAGTGTATCAGCTTTCTCTTCTCGATATGCATGACAACTAGCATTAAGCTGTAAAAAAGGAAGAGTGGGTCCCGCCACAGAGAAAAGTAGAAATAGCATTAAAATATAAACAAGAAGCTAATTCATGTGGGTCCTTGCGCAGAGAGTGGTAGAAAAGTTCTCAAATATGTGAGCGGGTGGACTGAAAAAAAACTCAAAAATTGGATATTTCGGTCGGTTCAGTGTAAGCGACTGCATAAATATGCAACCCAAACTGCACCGATCTATGTATGAAACCAAATGGAACTGTCAAAAAGTGGCCGGTTCGGTCAGTTTGATCGGTGCAAACTGAAGTTTGCTCAGCCCTAGTACCTGTGTTCGTCGGAAAAATTTGAGAAAATGTAAGATTGATGTTATTCCTTCTGATTTACTTTAAAGAAAGAATGAGTACAATCTTTCAAATGCAATCTCTCTCTAACTAACTTAGATAAAAAGAAATTGCAAATTCCTCTATCGATTGCCCGATTTACAAAAGAAGGAAGGATCGACGGAGATCCTCCCTTTTGTTTAAGGCTGGGTTCTTCTTGGTAGCGATGGGAGCTTGATCCTTGTATCCCATTAACGATCCGACTGTCTTGATTCATTAGAACGCTGATGAAACTCTTGATTTGAGAGTTATGAAGAACAAGCCAAGAACTTGCCAAACAAGTTTTGAATTCTGGTCGAGTTGAGAATTCTTTGGAAGAGTTAATTTTAGAAAAGGATTAATAATCCTTTTAGCCAAGAATGGCTGAGAAAAACTTACTGTGCAAGTTTTAAACTCTGTTGAGTTATAAGAACTCTTTAGAAGAGCTAATTTTTACAAAGGAGGTTTGAACCTTTCTTTAAAAAGAGAAGTAGATCTTCAGTAAAACATCTATATCTCTAAATCCAACCAATAGAAATCAATCTCCACCATTCAGAATTAGGAGCAATGAGTGCTGAAGCTTCCCTCCAAGTTTCACGCTGATCAGACCACGGATGAATGTTTGATCGTCGCGCCGATCACAGCTGCGCAGAAGAAGCCGTTCTCTGCGCTCCTGGAACGATTGGCTGTGGTAAAATCTCAATATCTCTAAATCTAACTAGTAGAATCTAATCTCTACCATTTAAAATTGGGAAAGATGAGTGCTGAAGCCTCCCTCTAAGTTTCAGGTAGATCAGACCATGGATGAGGGTCCGATCATTACGCCGATCACAACTGTGCAGAAGAGACTTTTCTTTTCTCTCTCCTTTTTTAGTTTTCTGGCCAGCCTTTTCAACCCTCCTCTTTTCAACTAGTTTTCCACTTATTTATAGGAGTTTAAGGGGTGTAACTAACCCCTAAAATCACTCCTGAATGAGGGTTAATGGCCCTCAGATTGTGCAAAACAGTTTTGGAACTGTTTAGATCGTGTTTGAACGATTCAAACACGAGGTTCGCGTTCTGGGCATGACCTTCATGTTTCTGTACCAGGACATGGTGGTGAGCCTCGCGTTTCTGAGCCCCGCATTTCTGAGCTTGGAGGCGGTGGTGAGCCTCGCGTTTCTGAGCTGGGACGCGGTGGTGAGCTCCGCGTTTCTGAGCTTGGACGCAGTGGTGAGCTCCGCGTTTTTGAGCTTGGACGCGGTGGTGAGCCTTGCGTTTCTGAGCTTGGACGCGGTGGTGAGCCCTGTGTTTCTGCGTTGGAACGATGAGCACGATCCTCGCGTTTTGCTTTGAAACGCGGGGATGAGTCCTACGTTTTACTTTAAAGAGATCAATAATCGTGATCTCTTTTCCCAAGGATTGTCAATTTGTTATCCTTGTTCTCTAGAGACATTAGATTCTAACTCTCTTTTGTTGTCGTGAAAGTCGTCAGATCTGTAACATTCATCGACAGTGTTTCATGGATATTGGCTGTCTTCAGTAATTTTTTTACAGCCTACATCTAGTTTATAGACAAGAAATTATTTACAGTTCTGATGATGGGACATTGATGTGAAAAAGGAAAAAAAACATAACTACTTTGAATTTCAGATCTAAGAGTAATCATGGAATTTAGTCGGTTTAAAATAAATGAAGATAAATCTTTGGATTTATAGGTGAAAAATCATTGTAGAAAATTTGAAGTTACTGAGTTTAAAAATAAGGGTTAATTGCAAACAAACTCCCTGTGTATCACCCAATTTCAAATGGAACTCATATACTTCTATTTGTTACAAATAGATCCCTTGTAATTTTATTTGTTGCGATAGACACCCTATAGTATTGGCCCAAGTACGAATACATTTTTTATTCTTTTATAAGTTAAAAAAATAACAATTTTGTGTCTATCCTCACCAACAGAACTATGGGAGTCTATCCACCTCCTCAAATATTTTAAACAATTTTAAGAGTAAAAATAAATTCACTAAGAGGTCTACTCATAATAAATAGAGCTACAGGGGTCTATTCGTAACAAATATAACTACAAGGATAGGGGGTCAGTTCACAACTAACCCTAAAAATAAATGGGGCAAAGCTTTAGGTTTAAGAGCAAGGAACACAACTTTGAATGTGGTGGGTTCAAAATAAACTAGGAAAACTTTTGGCATGAGATAATAAAATAAGCGTTTAATGGGGTGCACTTTATTTAGAAAAAATAACAACAAATTACATCATTCACCAAAGTGTTGAAATGCACACACAAAAAAGACTAAATTGCCATATTGGTATACTTTATTGACCCTCAATACTAACTTGGTATATTTTCTTACTCTAACAACAAAGAGGATTATAAATTGGAACAAGGTGAGAATAAGACCTTCGTCATTACACTTTTTCCAGCAACTAAACATTGATTGTGATTCATCACGTGATGCTAATGTGATTTCTTATATAGCAGATAGTTGTGCTCATTCATTTGATTTGAAAAGAGGTTTTTCTTCTAATTAAGGCTCACAATGGTGGGAATCAAATTGGGCATTCTTCTACCTCTAATGATTAAAATTGAGTTATGGGATCTCTACAATATGGGTAAGAATCATTATCTCCCTATCATTATCTCCCTCACATGAACAAAGAATAGAGGGAAAAATAGAAGGAAAATTTTGAGGATTTTTTTTCATAATAGTTAGTTAAAGATTCTGCTTAATGTTTGCCACAAAAGCTCAACTAAGCCACATAAGACACACTGACGAGTCATGTGAGGTGATCTCGCTGAAAATTTTGCTCCAAAAAAAGGCCTTGTTACCTCTGTTACCTACATTATATACATTATCGTTGCTGGAGTAAAAAACTGTACCAAGTTGATACTTATGGCCAACAAAATATACAATATGGTAATTTCGCCAAAAAAAGAGTAATCAAGTGGAATGTTTTGGGTTTAGGAATGATGTTTGAAATGAATGGGTTTAAAGTAAATTGGGGTAAAACTTTGGGTTTATGGTTAAAAAAAGATAGTAAAACTTTGAAAATGGATGGGGTTTAAAATAATGGAGGTCAAACTATAGGTTTATAGAAAAGAAACACACTTTGACTTTGGACAGGTTTAGAACTAAATGGATGGAAACTCCTCTTAACTTAGGTCATATTTTACGTTATTACCCTTAACTACTCTAGTTTCGAAAAACCATCCTTAACTATCATTACATTAACATAGAACCATCCATGCCCTTTTCCATCTAATTTTACATCCAAAAAATTATATTTTGATGGTCTTACCCCTATGTAGGTTTACTTTATTGAATTTTGGTATCAAAATTAAATTTTATTGAACCTTGGGTATCAAATTAAATTTTTTTAAAATATGGATATCAGAATTATACTTTACTAAAATTCAGGGTATCAAGATTAAATTTCATTGAGCCTGTAGAGAAGTTAAATTTTGTGGAACTTTGAGGTACTTTTGGGTAAAAAAAACTTGTGGTATCAAAGTGAAAATGAAGTAGAATCTAGGTTATTTTTGAGATAAGAAAAAAAATCTGTGGTATCAAAGTTCAAATGGAAAATAACTTGGGGTATTTAAATTTAATACCCAAAGTTCAACAAAATTAATATGTAGGGTAAATCTTTAAAATATAATTTTTGGATTAAAAATTGGATAGAAAAGTGCATAGGTGTTGCCATGTTAAAAGAATAGCAGACATGGATGGTTGAAAATTGAGTAAGAGTTGTAACATGAAAAAAAGCATGAGTGTTTTTAAACATAAGTTAATAAGTAGGGGTGGTAACATGAACTATTTTTTATATATAACTGGTTGAACTATATGTTGTATTTAGAAGTAAAGTTTTTTATTTTTTTTATTTTTATGTTTTATTTATTATTAATTTTATGAAGAAAGCTGCAATTGGCCCATTTGGAATTATTTGTTGGGTGCCGACTCAAACTCTAAGTTGGATCCAGATTTGAAGGCTAGACCCAGTCTTAGTAGCATTCTTAGAGGTCAAGTTAACAGTTTTCTTGTAGGCCAAGTAGACTTAGTGGGCAACTCATAGTTGTCTTTAAATAAGGCATCCTATTCTAAGACATTTTTAGTAGAGAGAGAGAGAGGAAGAGAGACAATATTCTTGTAATCAGGACTTAACAGAAGGTGTACACAGGTTTAATGGTATTGTGAGCAACAGTGTTTCGCAGTCTTTGTCTAGCAAAAGATTATAATTTGGTGGTGATAGTGGATTGTTTTCGATCCCATGAGTTTTTCTATTGAGGGTTTTCCACGTTAAATATTGTGTGATTCTGTTTACTACGTTTATTAATTTTTAGGGTTTTTGCAAGATTTAAAAATCTCAATAAGTAGTATCAGAGTGAGGTTTGACGGTTCATAGAGGTTCAAGCGGTGCGATCAATGAGGCATCAGCGATTGAGATGTGGTAATCGACATCGTGTGAACAAGAGAACTTCGAGGAGGATTTTTCCTGCAGGTGGTGGTCAGTAGTGTTAGATTTGCGGCAATTCCGTTGGTGAATTTGTTCTCAATCAGGTTAAAGCGAAGACGAGAATCCTAAGTTGAAAAGTACTTGGAGGGCCTATTTCTAGTAGGAATAGGTTAGAGGACCTGGGAATCTTTTATTAAGGGCTTGTTTGGTTGATTTCCTAGAGTCAAAAAAAAAGGAAATAGATTAAGGAAATCATTAAAAGTTATCTTCCGCCCATTTCCTCAAAAAAAGTCATGAAATGGGTTTCCTTAAAATTGAGTCACATCATCCAATAATATAGTGATAACTCATCTCATCTCATCTTTTTTCTTACTTTTAAGAAGTGAACTAAACACAATAAAAGAGACTATTATAGGAAATATGTTTCCTATAATAGATTTCCTTGTTTTTTTAACCAACCAAACAGCCCTAAAAGGAAAAGGGGACAGCGTGATTCCCGTATCATGTGAATTTGGGAGAAAAAGAGGTGCAGGATTTGGTGTGGATTGCTTTGGTGTTTGATGTTCGGTCCAATCGACAGACATAATTGATTTGTTAGCCGATCGGGGAATTAGAGGTAGAATTTGAAAATCTAGGAGCCATTCCTAGGGTTTTTGTTGTGATGAGGTTATTTTTGATGTTGTTTTTTCCATATTCAACTTCTTGAGTGATTGATTTGAATTTGATTGTGGTTTGAGGATGATGACATCTTCGGGTCTGAAGTTTGATATTCCGCTATTCAACGGCAAGACAAATTTTACAAATGGCAGTGCATGGTTCAAGATCTTCTTGTGCAGCAAGGTGTTGATTAAACTTTAGAAGAGAAGAAGCCTAAAGGGGTGAAGGGTACTGAATGGAGTTCCATGCAAAAAGGCTATCAGCACAATTCATTTGGCACTTGCCCCAGAGATCAAGTACAACATTATGTAGGAGACCACGCCAAGGGGGTTGTGGGACAAGCTTGAGGGGATTTATGCATCAAAGTCGATGACAAGCTGTTCGCGGATAAAGCTGCTGATTTTTCTATTGATTCGAAGCTGTTACACCTTTATGGAATTACAAATAAATTCAAATAAAAAGATCGCCTTTTTATAAGGCTTACAACGAAAAAAATTAAATAAAGATTACAACTTTAATCCAATTGAACAAACGCGGGATCCGTTTATTGAATTCTCGCTTGCATGGGATTCTTTGCCTGTGACGGGGACTTGTTTCGTCTGTGGACCACCGCGCAATTCCGATCCAAGTGGAGAATGGAGATCCAGATTCTGGATCTGCAGAACTGAGGGGTTTATTTCGCAAAGGAAATAAACGCTAACGGGGATCAACTCACGAAGGAGGTGATCACCGGAGCGGGTGAGATCTACCAGGAGAAATCACGCGCTGAACCCTGCACTAAGACGTAGCTTAGACTAGAGGGTATATCTGCAGATCTGACCCTAGATCGCTATAGATCTGATCTCAACTCCTTACCTCGCGATGTAGATCTAGTGTAGACGAGTTTGCCGCTTGCACGGGATGCAGATCTGGCTTTCTTCCTCTCCGGTGCTCGGATCTGTGCAACAGGGACTCGTAGATCTTGCGTGGGACTCTCCAGAATTTTTCCAACCACCAGATGAAATTTCCAACCCTCAGAACTAAACCCCCCCCCCCGTTCTATTTATAGAGAAACAGGGGGGAGTGATGAGGGAGCTGAGGCAGGTGCCTCGGCACTGTGTCGAGGCACCAAGTGGTGCCTCTGCTTGGCCGAGGCACCAAACGAGGTACCAAACGGTGCCTCGGCCTGAGCCGAGGTGTCCATTTGGCCTTTTTCTCTTCTTTTTTTTCTCCGATTCTTCCGACATCTGTTCACTATTTTATCCGAGTTTGGTTCATCCAGTTGTGTTGGATCAAAAATCTAGTTGATCGAATTCCGTCAATTCTAGAATCTGTTCGGTGTAATTCCGTCGATGTTTGAATGCGGTTGATTCCGTCGATTCGAGTCCGATCGACTCGCCTTGTCGAATCTCGCTAACCTGAAGTTTCGTCGCTAGATTTATTCCACCATACGTCACTTCGTTGACTCGTGTGCCTTGCCGACTCGCTTCATGAGTTCGTCGATTCGCTTTATGCGTTTTATGGCGTAGTTACGTCGTCAGCAGTTCTTGGTCGCATTGCTTGATGGGTCGTCGGTTGTTAACCCACCTTTACAAGTCTGTTTCGGGCACTGATGAGCGATTTTCAATGCCTACACAAGCCAATTGTGTTTGATGATGGAGCTTTATTCATTGAAGATGGAAGAAGGTACAGCTATTCAAGACCGCATCACTGTCTTTAATTAGCTAGTGTGTCAACTTATGAATATCGATGAGGAGATTAAATAAGAAGAGCAGGCCCTACTCCTACTATCTTTCGTAGCGAAGTCATGCAAACCGTCAGTAGACTTTAAACTTTGATGATGTGACAACACTCCTACATGAGAATGAAAGAGATGGGGAAGGAGAGTGCATCTAATGATGGTGAGAGTGCACTAGGTTTTGAAGGTTCTAATCGAGGGAGGAGTAAGGGAAGATATGACAGTTATCGAGAAAGGTTAAAATCTCAGGCCTGAGGCGATAGTGAAAGGGAGTGCTACTATTGCGGAGAGAAGGGTCATATTCAGTTTAGATATTCCTAGATGCGAAATGATTTGAGAAGCATTAGATAGTTGAAAAAAATGGCAAGAAGGAGGACCCCTCGACATTTATGTGTGATGAAGATGTGGTGTTGATAACGGAGAGTACCAGCACTGATGCGAGCAACACTTGGGCGTTAATTCTGCAGCCTCTATGCACGTTTGTAATAACAAAAATTATTTAAATACATTAAAGATAGATGAAGAATTTGGTGACGTGATCGTGAGAAACAACGAGAAGATGAAGATGAAGGTTGAAGGCATTGGGAGTGGTTGTCATAAGCTTCACATTGGAAAGGTCAGAATTTTTCAACATATGAGATACATGCCATCATGTGGTGCTCATTTAATTTCGTTGGGTGAGATGGCATCGCTTGAGTACAAGTATGTGGGTGAAGGAGAGTGGTGCAAAGTGTATAGAAATTGTGATTTAATTTTATAATAGGGGAAGAATAGCAACCATGTTTGCTATTTAGATGGACAATCTATTAATGGTGTAAGTGACTTTTCTCAGACTCTTGTTTGCAAGGGAGAGGTGAAGAGCAAGAAGACGAGAGTGAGTTTTTTTGAAGCCGTTGAGATACTTGGAGATTTTTCGTCGATGGAGGATATGTTAAGTGTCGACTCAGACTCCAAGTTGGATCCAACTTTGAAGGCTAGGCCCGGTCCTAGTATCTTTCTTAGATGTTAAGTTAACTGTTTTCTTATAGACCAAGTTGACTTGATGAGCAAGTAAGGGGTGTCTTTAAATAAAGCATCGTATTCTAGAGTTTTTTAGTAGAGAGAGAGAGAGGGAGAGAGAGAGACAATATTTTTATAATCAGGTTTAACAGAGGGTGTAACCGGGTTTAAGGGCATTGTGAGAGAGAGGGTTTGACAGTTTTTGTCTGTGCAAAAGATTGTAATCTGGTGATGATAATGGATTATTTTCGATACCGTGGTTTTTCTTGTTGAGAGTTTTTCACGTTTAATCTTGTGTGATTCTATTTGCCGTGTTTGTTAGTTTTCAGAGTTTTTACGAGATCTAAAAATCCCAACATTATTAATCCAGACCTCACGGCTTACAATGTGAAAGCATCTGATATCTTTGTACATGAAAATGGATATAATGGGATACTATTCTCAACCCCATCTACAGCCTCCTTTCCTTCCTCTGATAT
>JBAKGM010000326.1:38466358-38484152 GCA_037177215.1 Asparagus racemosus
GGGTTCGCGGATTTCTTTGATTTCCCCTACAACTCTACCCCCCCCCCCCCCCAAAAAAAAATTCCTAGCTGATTTCAGAGTTTCGGCGAAGGAAATGAGCGGAGGAAAAGATCTGAGTTGGCAATAGATTTCTTGCCCTGATTTCCATTTTACTCAATTTCACCCTCTCTTAAGTCGAAGCAAACAGCCCCAGTAGAAAATGGTCGAATTCTTTTTTATGAATATATTATTTGAAAGATATGATTGTTTCTTTGGGTAAATTTCCCAAAAAAAAAGCCCTTGAGATGACCCCTGTAAGTTTTTGAAATGTCACTTAACCTTCTGAAGTTTTATCAAATTATCGCACTAACTAACACCGTCAATTTGATTGTGTTTGGGAAGATCAAGTACATCCAAATGATGAAAATGTCCCTGATCTAAAAACCTCTGTCATGTCATTTCTATTAGTTTTAAAGATGATTTTCACAAAGCTAAGTTTATGAGGGATTCAATTAATTTAATTGATGATTAATACAATATAATTATTAGAAGGTTAATTTGAAAATGGTATTTTGGTCTTTGTATTGGTTCATCTTACACCGAAGAAATGGAAAATCTTTAGAGGGTCTTTTGAAACACCCCAAACTTAACGGGATGTTAATGACATTTTTACAAGTTTACGGGGTTATCTCCACATCAAACAAACTCAAAGGGGGCTTTTGTGAAATTTCCCCTTTTATTTTCGCTTTTCCCTCTCTCCTTTTTGAATTTGTTAGCACAAAAATTGTCATGGGTTGAGTGTATCACATGAACGGGCTCAGATCATGGAACGACCCGAACCCGATTCACAATCCAATTACAAGTCCAACAGCGTAAAGAATAATCCGAAATTGAAGTCCTAATACTAGTAGTAAATATTGTACACCTAGTTAGAAAATTCGTAATCCTTAATCTAAAAGGACTCTCTATTTTTGTAAGTCGAATCCGTGAAGGACTATGATTCCTCTCCAACTTAGAATTGGAATTAATCTCTATATAAGATGTTAGATGTCACCGTTCTTGAATTAAGAGATCATTATTCTGAGAAAAAGAGGAATAATTTGTGCCAAGTAAAAAAATCAATGGGGATCAAAATTCCTCTATTTTTTATTTTGATTGTAGCAACCACAGTGATTTTCATCGAAAAAACCTACATCTTATTACCGTTCCTCTTCCACGGGCTCTCCCGATCAAATATTTCCCTCTTCAATTTCAACAAGCCTCCGGTATATTTATTCGGTAACTACTGCATCAGAGCAACTTAGGTTTAAATCCCGTTAGCCACGAGCTTTGAGTTTTTACATAGTGGAAGTAATGTTTCACGGCGGTATAGCGATTTTATCTGAAAAGTCATGGTGGTTTTGTAAAATATACGAAAAGCCATGGTAGTTTGTCAATAATATGTGATTTTTTCTTGTATAATAAAATAGTTTACGGCAGTTTTGCACAAAAATCATTATTTCTGTTATTTTTAAAATATTTTTATTAAATTTCTTTATTTTTGCAGATCGTGAAGATATTGCGCTAGATCGTGTATATATTCCTCCGGCGGATGAAATACAAACCGTGGTAGTTGTAATATTTTGCTACGTTATTGTCTGTGGAGTTTTTATGTGCTTCTGCTATTGGTTATACAGTGGTACGCAATTGAGGAGATCAATGGGGACGAGAGAATCAAGACGCAGGACTACACAAGTTGAAGCAGGAGTTGTGTAGTTGACTACAAGTTGTCAAATATTAGACTTATTTTTTCATGTATTTTGGTTAAATTTGTATTTCTTATGAGACATTGAATCTAAGTTTATTTGATAAATGTGGAAGAATATTGGAGGTTTTTTTTTTAATGTATTTGGTAAAATTTGTATGTCTTATGAGACATTAAATCTAAGTTCTTTTGATGCATGTAGAGGAATATTGGATCTGTGTGAGCTGTCCAAATTATTTTGAATAGAATAAATTTAAGTGGTCAAGAGACCATTGTTCACTTGGCGTATAAGAGTTCGTGTTCACTTAAATTTACAAGAGCTTTGCTCCTCTTGTCAGTTACATTAATACGGAATATTTTATGTAAGGCGATTACAATGCACATGATATACACACCCGTAATAATACATTTTTGTACATATCTATATTATAAATCCAAACCGCCTATTGTTATTGGAATGCCATAAAATCACATTCGTTTAAAGATCCCGTGGTTTGAAATTCTGTCTATAATTCAAGCCACTCAAAATGATAGATATTTAAAATCATTATAGACCATTCATCTCTAGATCAGTAGATGTATAAACTAGAAATATTAACACTGTGTGATTTTTTATCTCAACGAACTTATGACACAAAGGGAAAAATTAACATATTAGTATATTTTTTCGACCATGAATGACATATTGGTATGTTTCTCTCACTCCGGTAACAATATAGTATATTTTGTGGACCATGTGACAAATACCCTTATTTTTTGGCCCAAGCCAAATTCCGATCAAATAGGGTGACATGAGGTGCCACGTGCGCCCGACATGGTTGCCAATGGATGATAGTTAGAATCATTAAAATGAGCTGAAAGGGGGTTTTTACTCAAATTAGGGCTAAAAAAAGATAGGGTTCAAATGGGAGGTTGTTCTTCTTCCTCTTAGTATTAATTCGGTTAGGGCAATTGAAATTGGGGGTGTTTTATCTTCAATTTCAGGTGCCCTAATCAAATTAACCTTAGGAGAAAGAAGAATACGCCCATTTTGACCCCCCCCCCCCCCCAAAAAAACTGTCATTCAAATTGACAACCATGTGGGACGCATGTGACTCTATTTGGCCAGAATTTTGGCTCCGGTCAAAAAATAATAGTATTTATTACCGTCGTCCATAAAATATACCATTTAGTCACCGAAGCAAGAAAATATACTAATTTATTACATATTGTCAACAAAATATACTATTATTTTGCCTCAAACAAAGAGAGAAAATTAACACTACCCTCATAAACATCACCTTCCCTTCTTTTCCCTCCACTGAACTCCTATCCTTCAAAAAACCCATCCTCCCAAAAAAAACCCCAAAATCTCAACCCAAATGAATGGCCTCCACCATCATCACCACCACAACTCCCACAATCTCCATCCCCTTCCTCCCTCCAAACCCTAACCCTAACCCTAACCCTAAACCCCATCTCAAATTCTCAACCTCTGCTTCTCCCAACCCAACGCACTCCCTCCCCCTTCCCAATCTCACCCATCTCCTCCGCCTCTCAACCCAAACCCAAAACCTCAACTTGGGCAAATCCATTCACGCCATCATCCTCAAATCCCAACACTACAATGACCACACTCGCCTCCTCAACTCTCTCATCTCAATGTACCTCAAATTCAATCGCCTCATCGACGCCCGCAACGTGTTCGATGACATGCCGTCCCCAGATGTCGCGAGCTTCGCTTCCCTCATGTCCGCATATAGCAAAATTGGCCGAGAAATTGATGCGGTTTTGCTTTTCGATCAAATGCGGCAACTGGGTATTTTCCCAAATGGGTTTTGCTTCGTTGCTCTGCTCACCGCTTGTATTTGGAATTCGAATTATGAATTGGGTACTCAGATTCATGCCCTTGCGGTGAAGACCGGGAGTTGTGATTGTGTTTATGTTGCCAATGCGGTTATGGGAATGTATGTGAGCTGTGGGTATTTTGATGATGCACTTGACGTGTTTGATAAAATGAATGTACGAGATGTGTCATCGTGGAATACGGTTATTTCTGCCATGGTCAAGGATTGTAGCTATAAAGAAGCTTTTGAGTTGTTTAGGGAGATGAAAATGGAGGGGGAGTTTGGGGATAGGTTCTCGATATCGACACTTTTGACTGCAGTGAGCGAAGGGTTCTCGTTGGAAGAAGGAGAAGCGGTTCATGCTTATGCACTTAAGTTAGGGCTGGATTTTGATTTGAGCGTTGGCAATGCGCTCATTAGGTTATACACTCAGCTCAGCGATATAGAGAAGGTTATTGGTGTGTTTGATAGAATGCCGGAGAAAGATGTAATCTCTTGGACCGGTATGCTTAATGGATTTATGGAGTTTGGTTTCATTGAATCGGCAGTTGATATTTTTGAGAAAATGCCTAAGAGGAACGTTGTATCTTATAACGCTCTTCTAGCTGGATTCTGCAAAAATGGTGAAGGTTCGAGAGGCTTGCGGTTATTTCAGCAGATTTTGAAGGATGGACTGAAGATATCGGATTTCACAGTTACCAGCGTGATCAACACTTGTGCTATGGTCGGAGATAGGAAGAACAGTGAGCAGATTCATGGGTTCGTGATTAAAATGGGTTTCACATCAAATCCTTGGGTTGAAGCAGCTTTGTTGGATATGTGCGCCAAATGCGATAGAATAGAAGATGCAGAGAAAATCTATGACCGGAAAATCCAGAAAGGGAGTTTTCCGATCACATGGACTTCTCTGATTAGTGCACGTGCTCGGAATGGACAGCCTGAAGAGGCTCTGTCGCTTTTCCGATCAGGTCTGAAGAGGGATGATCTTATGGAAGTCATCGACGAGGTCACATTGGCCACTGTCCTAGGAGTTTGCGGCTCTCTAGGGTTTGCTGAGATGGGAGAGCAAATCCATGGCTTTGCTTATAAATCCAATGTTGTTGGTGATATTGGAGTAGGCAATGCCATTGTGAGCATGTACTCCAAATGTGGCAACTTGGAGAATGCACTTAATTTCTTCAATCAAATGCATCGACATGATTTGGTTTCATGGAATGGATTAATCAATTCCTATCTTAATCATCGAAAGGGAGATGAAGCTCTTAATGCATGGTCGAAAATGGAGTTATCGGGTCAGAAACCTGATCGCATCACTTTTCTTCTGATCATATCAGCTTGCAAGTTCACAACATCAAACTCGGTATCTACCTGTCAAAATTTGTTCCTCTCAATGTTGAGCTCTTATAACATCAAACCATCTTCAGAGCATTATTCTGCTATGGTCGACGTCTTAAGTTGTTGGGGTCATTTTGATGAGGCTAAGAATCTCATAGCATCAATGCCCTTCAAGCCCGATGCATCAATTTGGAGAGCATTGCTCGAGAATTGCAAGAAACACTCAAATATTAGTCTTGGGAAGCAAGCAATTCAAAAGCTTCTCACGCTAGAACCGAAAGATCCATCCTCATACACCCTGATATCAAATCTTTACTCAGCCTCTGGTCGATGGCATTGCTCCGATAAACTAAGACATGAGATGAGACTGAACGGTTTAAAGAAGATCCCAGCAAAAAGCTGGATAATTCATCAAAACACAGTGCATTCATTCTATGGGAGGGATAAATCACACTCTCAGTCCAAAGACATTTACAGTGGACTCGAGGTTTTGATATTAGAATGTATGAAGGCTGGGTATGAGCCAGATACTAGTTTTGTACTACAAGAAGCAGAGGAGTATCAGAAGAGGCATTTCCTCTTCTATCACAGTGCGAAGCTCGCAGTCGCCTATGGAGTTCTTGTGGCGAGGCCAGGGGAAGTAGTTAGGGTGGTGAAGAATGTTAGATTGTGTGGAGATTGCCATGAATTTTTGAAGGTTGTTTCTTCTGTGACAGGGAGGAGAATTTTGGTTAGAGATGGGTCTGGGTTTCACAGGTTCGAAGGAGGAGAGTGTTTTTGTGGAGATTGTTGGTGATGAGCTTCTTTTTGTGTTCTGAGAGAGTTTTTTCAGCGGGAATGTTTTGTTTATGGATAACTGTGTAAGTGTATATTTAAGTGTATTGCTTCTTATAGAGAAATGTGGTACCTGATTGAGGTGTTAACAATGTGAGATATTATACTGATATGTGAAATGTAGAGGCTATAATTTGTCATGCAAGTGTGTTTCCTTTTTTTTTTCTCTCTTTTTTTTTAAGTCAATGAAAAATCTTTATTCATTCAACAAATAGGATTTAAGATTACATCAAGATACTCAGGTAAACGTATCTGAGATGCATCAGTTACATCAAATAAAAAATGTAAATAAAATCAATTATAATTCAATAACTCTCATCTTCAAGTGTTCAACATTATCTCCGTTGATAATGACTCTAATAAGCGTACAAGTCTTTATGATGCGAATCAAAGCTTCTTTCCCCTCAGCCTGGTGCTGAAAAGTTAGAAGATTTCTCTCCTGCCCCAGCATAAACGCAACTACTGATAAAATAAATCTCTTAAAATTACTGCATAAATCCCTTTTCCTTCAAACCTGAAGCATACCAACAAATGACACTCCCCCTCCAACTGAACTTAGCCTACTACGTAATGGCATTCCACAATTCCATAGAATAAGAAGAATCAAAAGTTGAGGTGTTGGCGACTCTCTTCGTGAACAGGACTACGCATGTCGCACATTCTGCCTTGCGCGAGCAACTTAGAATGAAGGGCGAGCCACAAAATAAAAGAGCGCTTAGGGTGGTCGAAACCTCCCCACGCTGTTGAATACCAATTGATAGGAGAAGAAACAGGGCATAAAGCGTAGTAAATAGCAGAAAGTTTAACCCTGTTGCCTGCACAGCAAGCTTGGGTAGAAGATATGAGATTATCAGCGCTGACAAATTATTGGTCTCTAACTCTCAGCAATTGTTTCCACATCTAGGAATCTCCTGATCTTTCTAATGGTTTTGGCCAGTGAAAATTCCGCAGAGGTGTATTTTTGACAGTAAAAACTGTGGTTGCCCTCTCAGGTTGTCTAATGGAATCTTGGTTAAAGGGCTCCTTTTTTTTTTTCCTTTTTTATTTTCGGGATAACTCCTGACTTAAAGGGGGTATTTTGGATATTTCGAAAGTTATGGGTCGTTAATCTGATAAATGCCCAAAATTAAGGGTGTTTTCCGATATTTAGCCAATTCAAATCCGCTCTCCCATACAAGCGACGGACAACTGCGACCACTAGCATCTTGCTTAGGCATTTCCGAGACCAGAAGCACCGTGATTTCAATAATTAATCAAATTTTATCGCAACGCAGATTAACTTCTACTAGACGACACTCTCATCTGATTAGAATGGAAATTACTACTGGATTACAACATAACACCAAATATAATTCAAACCGATAAACACAGCTTCACATAGCCATGATTTGGCTTGAATTTGTGAATCTCTGGAGCATCCTCAGGGACTTCTTGATCCCTTCCCTTGACCTCAAATGTTATCTCATATTTGGAATGAAACTTGCATGCAGTCTTACATTCAGAGTCAATTCTAAGCAATAAAAGTGCCAGCATATATTAACCATGACTTAACAAGATTATTTGTTAAGGCCAATACAAGTTGGAACTGATACAAAATCTTACTGAGCTTGTGAGCTGTGATTTTGATGAATATCAGTCTCCAACTTGTTCGCTCTTCCATAATGCTACTAAGTCTTGTTCACAACCCAAACTTCTGCAGTATTTATACAACAATGAAGAGAAAGCATATGTTTCCTCTATCAGATTCATATAAAGAGCAGTTAATCAACCCCCTCAACCCCCAATGCTGTTCACAAGCCTGAGCGAAATAAGCCTCTGCCCTTTTGACACCACTGCAAATCCAAGCATAAGCACTTGCATGTTTCAAAATTGGTGGTGTCTTCAGCTCCAAAATCAGATGCATCGAGGCCGTGATCAACAGACAGTCCGACCAAAGCAAATCGATGCAATATAGAGATTCTTTGCCCATTTTTCCTGCAAAAGAGTTTTTTTTTTTTTTTTTTTTGGGTCATTTGTGTATCATGATTTACAACCAAATTATAAATATATGTCTAAATTCAGACAACCAATGATGGTGACTTCTTATACTCAGGGGAAAAAAAGGAGAAAGCAGAAATGGCAGAAACAAAATATTGACTCATCTTGACATGAAAAGAAAAAATAATTGTACAATAGGCATCACATCTTTTAAGAGGAAGGGAGAGTTTCATCATGTTTAAGGAGGAAGGTTAGAGGAAGAACATTGCACTTTTAGTAACAAAATCCTTTTTAGTCGTATAATAATTTTGGTGGCTGTGTTTGATTTGGGATGGGGCATCTCTTAAATATCATTTTCAGATCATCAATCAACAGTTATAGATCCATGGGACGTGTGTGAGGACATACTTCACAAGCAATACATTTATCAAATTTAAAGTGAATTTGCCAATCAGACACACTGATGTGATCGATTTTTTGCAAGTATGTTGAATGGTTGCCAGCAAAATCAATTGTAGTGATATGGTGACTATAAGGCTTTTGATAGCTGTTCCTTGCATCTTGTATTGTTTGTCAACCACAATATATGAACCCGGTCGACAAAGGAAAATATTGTATAGATTTCTTATAACTTGATATCTCTATTCCCTTTTTTTTTAAAGCAGGCATCCCCTAAGGAAACGAGAGTCATAACATTTTCACTCAGGGATGCATCTGCCTGTATCAAACTTCAGGGTTGACAAGTGGCACAATGCAATCCTTCAGGGGTCTATGTAGAATTAACCCTATATTATTTGTAGTGAAAGAAGTCGGGAGAAGTTGTCAATTGATTGAGCTGCAAAAGTTCTATTCATATTTCTCTACTTTAATCTTATATTCAACTCTACGGAAAACAAAATCGGTGCAAAGCCATCTCTGGTATGGTTGCAAATAATAGTTAATACCAAGCAATTAGGAAACGAAGCTATCTCTATGAGCAAATGGTCTTTCTTCTACTGGAAAAAAGAAAGTATGCATAATCATAAATACATAATGTCCAAAGATCTTTCGTCGTTTCCACCAATAGTTGCAAATAAAAATAATATCAGGAAATTCAGTAATTAAGATATCAACATGAATAAAGAAAAAACAAGAAGAAAAGCATACATGAATGCAAAATTCCGAAAGCCAAAGTTGACGGAAGTTTTCTTAAATACTCTGTAACAGGTGTAATTTTGCAAGGTTTGCTTCTACCACCGAAGATAATTGGGTACTAAAGTTTCTAAAGCAACAAAAACTTACTTTGCAGTTGAAAAAACCATCAAATAAATAAGACATACCTTTACATGGTTACTAGGAAAAGCAGATGTGCGGAGAGTCTCCTGAGTCTCATCTGACAGTTTTCTTTTTGGTATGCTTAGTATAAAAGCAGCTTGGTCCTGAGTTGCTGCAGTAGCAGTTATCCTGTAACCACTTTCCCATCGCCGATGAATTCCTTCGCTTGGGTAAAGGAAATCTAATTCTACAACCTACTCAAGATATAGCGGGTCAGCCATATAGGTGTTAGATATCTGGCAGAAAATAGTGCATGCAACTAAAAAAAACATTTATGTGGCTGAATATTATTTAGATATTCATAAGCAGGTCAAATCTATGGAGAACTTGTAGAATAAGTTTAAAATATTTTGAACCAATCCCAAAAAACAAACAACAAGACACTTTTGATGGTAATAATATAGATGTTTCAGATACAAATTACAGAACATTTTGGTCATAGATTGATCCCTAATGATTAATTACATTTACCTCAGAAGCAACTGCAAATAAGAACTAACTTTCACCATGATGTATCTTATTAAGAAGATGGTACGTGGAGAACACATGGAGAGAGAAATATATTTCTGGGTTATCATGAAATTTTAGTTACCAACTTCGTAATATTATACAGAAACAGTCAGGCCAATATATACTTTTGTCTCTAATAGTTGGTCTTCATTAATAATATATTACCAGGCAAAACAAAGCCATGATAACAAGCAATTTCATACACTGAAACTATACAGCATTTGAAAATTTGAACAAATGGGATGCTTCAGATAACAATTAAAAAATGCTCAATTTATTTATTCCCAAAATCCGGTGGCATTTGTTTCCCAAAAAGAACAATTTATCTGCAGAATATACACAAAAGAACTAAAGGATCAAGAGATCATCAGAATGAGTTTATGAGTTGCCAAAGACATAAAACATTCACAATCTTAACTGCTTAAATATTGTCACCAGCAGTCCAGTTTAACAAATAGTCATAATGTTACCTGATCAGAATAGCCAGCGTTCCTTGACATAACCACCCCCCAGCGGCTTCCAGCAGTAGTCATAGACGTGACGTGAAAGCCTTCCTTCCACTTTTTATTGATCCATTTGAAAGGAAATGATTCACTAACTTTATAGGACTGCTGAGTATATGGGGTTCCTGCAAAAATAAAGGGAAAAAACAATATCATTACGGGAAAACATGACTGCTACATGTAAATTGTCCGATATGAACTCAAGGGTAAGCCAACAGTAAATTAGAGATAGGAGCTTTTACTAAATATTTAGAAAATGAACACTTAGGAAAATTAGGACAAATGTCCAATTCAACACGGATTTAATTATATGGGTACATAGAATATCTCAAATTACCATAGCTCGCCTTAGCTCGCCTTCCACTCTATGTTTAACATAAAACTAACGAGCATTGTAGCATAGCCAATTGTTTCCCTCAATGAAATAGGTTGTGCTTCATTGAAACATTGACATGTAAATGTCATTTGTTGTATACAAGACAGGATTTGAAACTCCTTGATGTCTTTGTCAGAAGAACTGGAAATTGGAGATCCTATTGCCATTTGACAACTTTCATCGTGAAACAAAATGACCAATCATGCGGAATTAGACATCTTCAGCAACCAATATGTCAAAAAATTCTAATGCAAAATAGAGTTTACAGCATGCTAACCACAGTTGCTTAAAGGATATGAAGAAAGCAGAATTGGTAAATGCAAATGGCACTATTAGTTTAGAGGATTGGAGATATAGACACTAATTAGAAAAACAGCAAACTGTAGAATTGGTACATTAAGTGGCACTATAAGTTTAGAGGATATTAGATGTGAATGAACCCCTGATTAAAAAATTATCACAAACTGTGAATTTCATATGGATTTATATAAAGATAAACTAGGTGTCTTACATTTTCTATGCAAAATGGACTTTTGCCTCCGCCAAAGATATGATCAGAATTTGATCATTGATGTTATATTATATTTAAACTAGAGCTCTTATCATCTCAAAGCTTCATGAAAGATTTTAACAAAAATTTAAAAAGGATATTTGACATTTCTACCTTCTTTCTTCTAATATTACAAGCACTACCCGTACTAAGCAATAAACTCAAACAGTCAGAAGAAGTTATCTGTGACATGTCAAGGAGTGAGACTTCCTACTACGACACCACAATCCCCTACATCATTTATGATATTATCCAGTAATATAGCTATAAACATATGGATGTTTTGTTTCAATTAGTGTAGTTCTCCAAATCCATCAATTGATCGTTCAATGTCAATAGAATACTATTTCATAGTGAAACAAACAGTACAAGTGGGTAGAATGTAAAATTGATTATTTGGTGAACATTTTCTCATGAAAAAGATTTGGAAGAATATGTTTAAAAAGAACAAATAGTCAACAGTATTCAGAAAAGGACAAACAATAACTTATTCAGACAAGATGAGCACACTTACTTTCTACAGTTATAGCCAAATCCTTTTACAAAAGTGTTTTTATTAAATAAAACATTTTCAGACATGTCATCATCTTTCACTGGTTTAATCTTTTTAATCATCTCAACAACTCATTACTATGATTGGCAAGATTTGCACAGAAAAGTTCAAAAATTCAAGAGAATAAAATACCAATAACAGCATATATGTAATTTGAATCATCACATATCACTAGGAGATCAAATACATAATACAAAGTAAGGAAAAAAGTCAGTATCAACATTCTGGACAGACCTTTGGACATCACAACCAATGAACTTCCATTGGTTGCTCCTGCTATGGCACTAATATAATAGTTCTTCTCCCACTGCTCCATAATCCAGTCCTATAACAATCCAAATGAAAATAATATAAAATAAAATATTCACCAGCTGCCAAGAAACACTAAAAAAATTAAAGGAAACATTTAGACATGGTAAGGACGCATACCTTGTGCAGAAAGACAGGTGAGAGTTCATAAACCTGGGCCGAAAAACCTGTTCCTGCATCCATAATAAGAGCCCAAAGGCTTGATGAAGAAGCCACACAACTGATGTATAAGCCATCTTCGTTACCCTTCTCTACATGTTGATGAAGCCTTGAGTCCGCCACATTATAATGGTATCTATTAGAAATACAGAAATTGTTTAGTTAAGACAAAGCATAAACGAGAAACTAATACCTCAAGGTGTTGACGCTTGCAAGAACATTTTCTCTATTAATTACAAAAGTTGGGTTAACCAAAGGCGTGCCCAAGAATAAATTTGGGTATATTAAGTCAAGATATAACAAAATGTGTCCAACCCTACATGTGGATTTCTCTGATGTAGTAAAATATGTCCCAGAATAGATTTGGGTTTTATTAAGTTAAAAAATTTAGGGAAAGATTTAATAAGTGATCAAACATCAAAAAAAAAAAGGAAGAACACCATTGTTTGGCCATGCAAGGAAAGCAAGCAACCATTTGCGACAAGACAGGGTAATTTCTGTTACTAACAAGTATTCATTTCTATCAGTATGCTCCAGTTCTGCCCTTTTCTACCCAGGTTGTCAAACGTAGACGTTTAAGCAGCAAGCATGCTTAAATATTACTCGTTGTCTTTGAACTTTGCAAAGTCATTTATCTTATCTGTCTGATTATTTGAACAAGATATCAACTCAACTACGTAGATATTTAAGATATCCGGTAAGAGAATGCTCAAATATTTTAATTTAAGTGAATATTGTACATTACACCTGAACTTAATCAATCAAAATATAATACATAAGTTAATCAAGTGGTAAAATTTTTAAATGTTCAAAGCATTAAAAGCATTACATGATGATATTTAATGTTATGGTCGAACAAAATACGACTATTAAACTCTAAAGATAACAGGTAGATAACATGAACAAGGCACCACAACTGAAGTTCACATGATGTAGAGACAACTATTTGTTTGTGATGCATATGGTTGGGATTTTAGATAAATTAAATTAAGTAATTCACACAACTAACCAAGCTAACCCAAAATAGTTAAGGCCAATTTTGGTAAATGATTTTAGTGCATGGGGACTATTATACCTTCAAACCACCCAAATTATTTTGGAATATGCTATTCTCCTTTAACCCCATATTCCTTGGATACATTTAAAAAAGGGACTTAGGAAATCCGGTAGAGTTTGGTATGGGTAATGACCAACTTTTTTCTCTCCTTTAGCCAAGAAGATATTTGGTGCCTTAATGATTATAACTGAACATTAGTAATATGTCATTATGCCTATTTGATGCCACACTAAGGAAGCATAAACTCCATATAGGCCAAATAAAGGGGCATAATCTCAATGTATTACTAAATGATTCCAAAAGGAAAGCATATATCCAGTACGCCTTAAAGAACAGAAGCTTTTGTATGGCATGAAAACCACAGGCAACGTCCATCAGTTGTTACCTCTGTTTCATTGGACGCCTTGCATTGTAAACTGAAATCCATTGGGTTGCAGGGCTTCCCAATCGAACTTTCTTTCTAGGTTGCTCATCTTCTTCAAGATTCACAAGTAATCTTCCACGCTTCTGCCCAACCTAGATACATATTAACGAATGTTAATATCCATAAACAGAGGAAGTACTGTTGTTATGTTGTTCTTAATGAAAACTGGCGGATAAAATAGGACCAGGATAAATGCTTAAAGTATCAAGGAACACTACAGGTTAAAACCCTCAGAAACAAACCTTCAAAGCTCCATCAATTCTTATAGGTCTCAACGGAGTGCATGGTTCAATCAAACTATCAAAGAGAGAAATAAGCTTGGAGTAATTTGGCTCTTCATCAAACTTCATGTTTGTGACAATTTCAAGGAAATTTTTAAATGGAGCCGGGCAGAAGCAACACAGTAACTCTGGAGAAGTAGCCATCTTCTTCTTACAAACAAGAAAACTCTTGTTGTCTCCCTGCATTATTAGACAACAAAAATGAAGGTGAGACTAAATGGATATGCAAATGCAAAAGAAAATAAGTTACAAGTCTCCTAACACAAACAACAATACTACCTGATAACCTTGCCAGGGTAACCTTCCTCTGATGAGGAAAATAAGCGTGTAGGCCAGTGACTCGAGATCATCCCTCCTACTCCCTGTGCGGCCTAAATGAGCATGTACGCTTGCATATCTTATTGTACCCCTGCAAAGAAAGATATCAAAACTTGTGTACAAAATACCCAGAACCAGAAGAAATGGCATGAAGTATTCAAACCTGAAAATATCCGGCCTTTGATCATAGTCAACATGTTGACCTGATGATGATTCCTTCCATCTAGATGCTGCACCGCATAGGCATTGATACAATTAATTCAGAATAAAGTCCAATTTTTTTAGGCAAACAGAAAGTGAAAGGACTTATCCAAGAGAACATATCATTAAGCAGGAAAAATGGTTGCAGCCTCTGCAGCATGCGAAGATAATATCCAAAAATAGTGACTACAAAGTACATACCCAAACCAAGATCAATAAGGAAGAGTTTTTTCTCATCAGCAGTGCCAGGCTGGCCCAGTAAAAAGTTCTCTGGCTTGACATCTCCATGTACAAACCTGACCAGTAAAGGAAGATGAAACTTTAATAGAAAGTTGATTTGTGGACTGTAGGAGTTATATTAAATACATATGAGTGAACTAGGAATGCAACAGTAAGGATACCCCTTCAAATGAAGCTTCTCAAGGATCGATATAGCTTCCACAGCGATGCAAGCCACCATGTTTGGTGACATCCTGTTTCACATGGTAAAACATCAATTATCACAAGGAACACATTCTCTGACAACAGAAAAGGAAACAAAGACAACTGCTACTTACGCTTGCCCTACAGAGTTCCAAACATCCCAAAGACTAGGTCCAAGCATATCCATTACCTGAAATTTTGAGTTTCGTTTAGTAAAGAATCCAAATTTTCAGGCCTCCTGAAGTTCCCTGAAGATTTTTGAACTCACCAGAATGTAGTAATCTCCTTGACGTCCCTTGAAATGAACCCACGGTATTCCATAGCAACCGTTTAGAGTGCTGGAGGACACAAAATCATTATCTCAGATATCGCATAGCTTAATCTAGGAAAAAGAAAGATATAGAACGTCTTCTTACTTATAGACTTGCCACTCATATGGTGGACCGTAGTTGCACCCTTTACTGCTGCGATGCTCAAATTTCAGTGCCACCTGAAACAATGAAGATAGTATATACATATCAACAGAAGCATTTTTCCCCCTCAAGGCATGAGAGATGAGTTGTGAGATTTCGATGTTCAACCTCATATGCATCTTGACCCGTGCGTTCTGTTCCACCATTTACCCTTCTTCCAACATATACCTGACCGAAACCACCTTTGCCCAACTTCTTCTCTACTTTATATACAGGGGAGTTACCAACTTGGACCTGAGATGGAGAGAAAACATTTGATGACATGAATATTATCAGGTAAGAATTGGAACAAGGAATCAATCATTTACAGAATGCTCAAGGTTTAAATAGAAGGCGTCATAGGAAGAAAAACTGTTAAAAAGAGCAACAATAACATTATGAGATTTATCCAAGCCAAATGCCCATGACCAAGAGCCAGGTTACTTAGCTTTTATGCATGCATAGCCATCGTTACATTTATAGTTGTGGCGTGCTACCACATTGCTACGTACAAGAAAATAGTAACATATTTCTCTAGGAAAAAATATCCTATTTATATTCACTGGAAACTAACAACTATGTTCCAAAAACATAATTAAGAGGCACCAAATGCATCTAAGCTGCAGTAACAGAGACATGGAATATCAACAAAGCAGATGAGCACAAAAATGTCAAGCATTCAGCAATATATTAAACTCAAACCGAAAAAGGAAGAAAACAAGCATGTCCCAATGCCATACTCTCTCTGGAACAGGAGCTGCATTGGCATCATCTTCACCCAACAACTTATCCGCACTGCCACCATCCATGGCCACTTCCTTCCCAGCAGCACCCTCTCCCGCTTGGTTCAACAAGTCCTGTGCCCCACCAGCAACAGCTCCCTCAGCAGCAGCAGCTGCTCCAGGCAATACTTCACAAGGCTGATCAGGGTCTAAATCAATTAGTTTAATAGCACCTCTTCCTCTTCCCCTACCAGGCCTAGTTTGATTAGCGGTAGGTCCTTTTGCTACTGCTGCAGCCTTCGACCCCCTTCCTCGCCCTCGCCTTCCCGTTCTATTGTTAGCAGCTGGAGGAACACAGTTCTCAGCTTGTTCTAATGGTGGTGGTGGTTGCTGTTGTTGTTGTTGGGTTGGTGTCTCCTCAAGTTTCTTGGATCTCAAACGAGCTTGCCGAGCTCCACTTCGCAACTCTGGCATCCTATCCCCATGCAAGTCACTCTTGATTTAAATTGCCTGAAATTCCTTCCAACCTCCTCAATTTGGAAAGAAGATAAACAAATCAGTATGCATCAAAATTCAAGAAAAAGAAAGAAAATTGCTTGCAATCAATGACTAGTAACTTGATTTATCAAAACAATCATCAAAAATAGATGCAAAATAATGATATCTATAAATGTTATAGCGGATAAGCCGTAGGAAAAATATAGTCAGCGAACAAATTGGGGGAAAAGAAATCCTGGAGACCGAGGATCTTCGGAATATTAACCATAAAAAAGGTCTACCTTTTTGACAGGCTTTACAAAGGAATCGAATGTAGCAAAAAAGAACAAGTATCTCTATCATATGATGAACTGATTACGGGTAAAAATCCCTCTTTGTTCTGTAATAAAGCAATCGGCACTAAAAATTCAACAAAAATCCTAATCCAAACAATATTCTCCAATTAAAACCACAGATAATCAACAAAAAGGCACAATCTTTACACTAATCCATCATCGGCAAGCAAAATCAAACAACCCGATCGCCCTTCCTCCGATCGAATCACAGTCTAATCAGCAATTGAAACCGATCATCGAAAAAATCGCACAAACAGCAAGAAAATGAACAAATCTAAACGATCGAGGACGATCGGAGACTGAAAACAGAAGGATCGAGCTGCTTACGATCGGGCGATCATCTCATCTCCGAGTTCCGATCGCGATCGATTCTTGCGAGGGGGAGGCGGCGACTGCTTGCATTACGAGGGCGGAGCTCGAGATTCGGTGGTAGGGTTAGGGTTTGGTTTATCTCTCTCTTTTTCTTTTTTTTTTCCGTCTCTCTCTTTTGGTGGGATGATTTTTTTTTTGGGAATCGAGAAGGGGAGAGAAGATGGAGGAGATGGAGGCAAAAAATGAGGAGAGAGGAGAGAGAGAGAGAGAGAGGTGGGTGTGAGTTTGTGTTTTGTTTCTCTCTCTAAATTTCTCTCACCGCTGTCCAAAATCTTAAATCTCTGCTGCATTTTTTGCATAATTTCATTTTATGCATGCATACATGTGAACTATATAAATTAAGATTAAGATGTGGCTCTAGAATTCTTATCCTTTGATTTTTATTTTGATTTAAACTAGTTTTTATTTTCTTTTATTATTTGATATATATATATTTACTAGATTTTTGCATTTCAATTGCTTGAAATTTCCATGATAAGGATGAGCGGTTCCGATCCTCTCCAATTACATGGAGAGTCTCCAATTCCTCCCATCATTGCCATTGTTCGCGGGGAAAACTGGAGCTGTTGATTTTTCCATTGATATCTGAAATTGTTACACATTTATGGAATTACAAACAATATTCAAAATAAAAATCGCCTTTTTATAAGGCTTTTACAATGAGAAAAAAATCAAAAAATAAATACAACTCAAAATTCTCCTTTTTGAACAAACGCGGGGATCTCTATTTTACGGGATCCCT
>JBAKGM010000326.1:38493161-38539738 GCA_037177215.1 Asparagus racemosus
TGCCGTAGGGGGCTGGAAATAGTCGGGGTTTCAAACCCCGACCAAAATAAGTCGGGGTTGGAAACCCCGACCATTTGGTTGGGCTTTTGCCTGATGTCGCCGACCCAGAGCTACTAATTAGTCGGGGTTCCCAACCCCGACTAATTAGTAACTCAAATTTTCAGCAACCAACCCACTTTCTCGCCGCGAAGCTGACGTGGCGAAAAGTGGATCGGTTTCTGTAATTAAATATGAAATGAGTCGAATTTTAAAAAAAAATTTAAATGGGTTTATTTTGAAAAAAATTTCTTAGTTCATAATAACACAAAATCAATGTGAATAAGTAAAGATAATAATTTAGTATGAATATATAATCATATTAAAATTAATAAAAGAAGCTCAATTTTTTTTTATAATTAATTTTCCAACACAAAATAGGGGGGAAGTTGTGATATTTCATGCTTCTCTATAAAGCTCAGATTATGCAACGGAGTGGGGTGCTCCGATAAGAATCCTATATTCTTCTTCTTATACCAGACTTTTAGGGGTCATGGGTGTGGTCCAAACCCTAGCTCGCTAGGGTTTCGCAACATCATGAGGATCGTCTAGTCAATTTGGTACAAAATGTCACCCCTCATCAAAATTCCAATTCCGCTGGTCTCGACCATTTAGTTTAGGGGGAAAAAGCGAGGAAAACCTCCACAATTAAATACATCCCAATGTATTTCCCTTCTAACTGCCACTCGGACTGCTCAACTGTAGTACCATCTTTTTCTCTTTTAATACGTGCACGTCTCGTCCTTTAGCACACGCATGCAACATGCTCCCATTTATGATCTTGTCGGTTAGAGCCATAATGCGTAACAAGTTATAGTTCATCTATAAGAAGGTTATTTGTGAACTTATTTTCACAAAGAAAAGGATCAGAGAAGATAATGAATTTAAATAGAAAATTGGACTTGAATCATGGAACTGATGTGTAAATTTTACAAAACCCTAAAAATTTTGTATTTTTCTAAACCTATTTTCAATGAACTTTGGGGGTGTCATGCGATATTTCCAAACTTCTAAAGACCACGTCAAAAAGAGCCAAACTTCTCCTAGTTATCGTGACCATAATAATAATAATAATAATAATAATAATAATAATAAAAGCAGGCTCTAAAATGTAAGATATTTATCCACTTCCTCTTTTTTATAGTATAATATATCTAACTTTTGGTTTGATTAATTAAGGGATAAAGTGACCACACTAATGAATGAGAATAGAGATAGTCCTATCGTGTTAAATTTGGCTTGAGTTAAAGCCTTGCGGGGGGTTAGCCGAGGTTTATACTTGGGTGTGATGTGAGCAGAGGGTTGTATTTGTTAGAGTTGTAACTTAAAACTTGACTTTGTAGTGGGAAAGTTTAGTCCCACATTGGATAGGAGATGTGAAGGAAATGTGTTTATAAGCATTTCCCTTCTCTCTTATGCTTAGAAACAAGTAAGGGTTATGCTCCACACCACACACACGCACCGGCCGGGCTCGGGCTCGGGTGGCACGCGCACACGACCTGCGGACACGAATACAGCTTCGAAGTGATGGGCCTTTAACCTGCTACATTTTGAATTTTTATTTTTATTTATTGGAATAATTAAAACGTGTTAAATATTTTTGTTAATTGAAATATTTAAAACGTGTTAAGTATTTATATTAATTGGAACAATTAAAACCACAATAAATATTGAGCGGATTTGATAAATGTGGAGCGGATTTTCACAAATCTCTTAGATTAACAACTAATTAAATAACGTGCGGAAAATGTAGATCTAGATGGTTGCTCCTAACCTCTATAAAAACCAATACATGCGAGGGCTAGATACACAGATTTGACATTTGAGTCTCTCTCTTGCTCTTTTCTTCCAAAATCTCTTTTTACTGTTGTTCCCGGCTGGTTCCCTGAAAGTCTATGAAGTATTCACAAAACCTTCTTGAAGCTCGTGCCGACCAGAAGGAGGTCGCCTGACCGAGGGTCGTAGTATCTCCGGAATCTATTGCCGTGTAGCCCTGTACGAGAGGGGGCAATTAGATTCTTGGGACAATGCCTAGCACGCTTCGATCATCAGGCCATATTTCTAAACTATCTTTAATTTTATTATTATAATTATCCAGTTTTAATTAACTACTTAAAACTGCATTTTGTGTTCATTATTGTCTAAACAGCCATTTCTCTCTAACAATGTATTCTCCATATAAATCAGACTCTACAAACAAACATATATCAGTTATTCTATTATCAATATAAACAATACGGAAACCAATACAATGAGCAATGTTAACAGCGAGAAAATGTAGATCCTAAGATATTTAAATAAATATGATTTTCTACAAGGTGCCTCAACATCATTAGGTGCGGTTGGTGACAACTAGACCCCACTCCTCCAATGTATAAGGTCCCCCCATCTCGTTGCTCGTTGCTCCTCCCACCACATTCTCTCTCTCTCTCTCTCTCTTTTTTTCCTTCAACAGATTGAAAAATGGGTTCGACTCAAAACTACATAACCCCGGCCCCTCAATCCACAGACGAGGAAGCATGCATCTACGCCCAGCAGCTGGCCTCCTTCTCCATCCTGCCGATGACCCTCAAGGCGGCCGTCGAGCTCGACGTCTTCGAGATCATCGCCAAGGCGGGGCCCGGGGCTCGCCTGTCCCCCGCGGAGATCGCCGCTCAGCTGCCGACCGAGAACCCGCAGGCCGCGGTGATGCTCGACAGGATTCTGAGGCTGCTGGCGAGCTACAGCGTGTTGACGTGCTCCGTCGAGGCCAGCGCAGACGGGAAGCCGGAGAGGAAGTACGGGGCGGCGCCGGTGGTGAAGTACTTGACTAAGAACGAGGATGGGGTGTCCATGGCGGCTTTGGCGCTCATGAACCAGGATAAAGTCCTCATGGAGAGCTGGTACGCCTCCTGTTTTCTTTGGTTAATTAGTTGCACGTAGACCCCTAATCGCTGTTTTGACCTAACTACTACTCGTCCCAGTTTATCCACCCTTTGGGTTAATAAAAAAAAAAAAAAAAACTATGGGTCTATGTGTAATTTACAAGAAAGGAGTCAAAGGACCCTAATTTCTTGTGTCTAATTTAGTAGCTCATAACGCTTTAGCATCAATAATTTACAAGAAAAGATCCCCTTTTTTTTTTTTTTTTTTTTTTGTGCGCGCGGTGTTACGAGAGTAATAGCATACCTTAAATTTTCAGAATCAAGGCAATAATACCTAACGAAGACTATGTGCGATTGGACGTGGCCGCATGTTTACATACCAGGGAATCTTCCTACATTCGAAAATGGTGGGCGGCATGATTTTCAGAGCATAATCATTTGTTCAATGCTTTGCTTGTGAATCACTTAAGTCTTGCACATCGATATCGTCACCTAATTTTAGGTAACTAAGCAAACATGTTGATTCGAGGTCACGTGGCAAAGTCTTCGATTCCCGACGCCGTAAAAAACAAATGAAACGTATTAATTTGACCTCAAAAGTGTTGTGGAATTTCTTTTGTCTTTTCTAATGAAGAAAAGGGAAGGATGAAAAAGATCAATAAACATATAGAATTACTGACGTACTGGTAATAAAATTAGTTATATTTTGACTTCCCGTTCGATCTAGCCAATAATTAGCAAGGCCTCCAATTGTTTAATCTCTTAAGCATGTAAATAGAGAGAAAACACACGATGTATGTCACCCCCAACCCTCAAGACAATTTCACAATTTCAGATTAGTTGTGATGTGGTGCCAGAACCTTTGACAATATCAAAAGCTCTTAATTTCTAGATTAATTTTACAAAACTATGTCACATGTTGAAGAAAGCAATTGACTCTCAGATAATTAATAGTCCTCACATCCATCGGCTTCCTCATTAGCGGAAAACTTCACTAGCCACCAATTGAATGTTGAAAGTAACATTCTTGTTTAAGAATTCCATACCTTTAGTTCACTTCACTTTGTTAACAATATGTGCTATCTAATGGATGATGATCATTTGCTTAATCCATAGGTACTACTTGAAGGATGCGGTGCTTGATGGAGGCATCCCATTCAACAAGGCCTACGGCATGACCGCGTTTGAGTACCACGGCACGGACCAAAGGTTCAACAAGGTGTTCAATGAGGGGATGAGGAACCACTCGACCATCATCACCAAGAAAATCCTCGAAACCTATAAGGGTTTCGACGATCTCAAGACACTTGTTGACGTTGGTGGAGGAGTCGGAGGGACCCTCAAAATGATTCTCAAGAAGCACCCCCACATTAAGGGGATCAACTTCGATCTGCCCCATGTCATATCTGAGGCTGAATCTATTCCCGGTATAAATAAATACTATATATGACCAGTAACTCATTTACCGAAATAAACTATCTAGATATAGAAATACTTAGATCCATTTGTTTCTATATGTCTAACATAATGAATGAAAGTAATGATCCATTACCTATTTGTTTTAAAAATAAAACAAAATCTAAGCATAGTTGCTTTAGTTTTGGTTTAATTGAGTCGTGATTTAATTGACTTGAGGGGGCACGAATCAAGTGAAGTGATTTTGGTATAACTAACTTGAGTACAAGTTTGACAATTTTAACTAAGATGTGATTTTGGTACGGTGCAGGAGTGGAGCACGTTGGTGGGGACATGTTTGAGAGTGTTCCAAGTGGAGACGCCATTTTCATGAAGGTGAGTGGCCACATCTTATTTAATATGAAAAAGAAAAATTGGCTGAGTAAGTGAACAACTACTTGACCAATACGGCAATACCCATGAGTCTGCATCTCCATTAGAAAAGTAGCGAAAAAAAAGCATATAATAATATAATAATTTGTTAATGTGAAATTTATCTAGTCAAATTAGGAAAGCGTGAAAATTTTGATAGATAAAGAAAATTACAAAAGATGACAGTGTCTAGAGACAACAACGTCCCGACTAAACATAAGAAAAACGCATCACCATCATACTTAGTCAATTGTACTCCCTCTAGTGGAATTTGTTTATTGTGAGTGACTAAATTCTCAAAGTGAGCTGTAACTTTTCTTTGTCACCTATGCCTCCTCTGTTTTAGGCCGACAGGGGGTTAGGTCACAATTCTTTTATTAATATATATCACTCTGCTATTATTATGCAAATGTTGTTTTGCCAATGGAACATGCAACTTCCAATTGTGTGCTATTCTTGACTCCTTACCTAACATCTAAAAAAACTACTATTAAGTTACTAATAGTCATTGAATGATTAAATTCTTAATACTTGGAATGCATGAATCTTATTTATGTATGGTTAAATGTGAAAGTGTGTCTAATGATGATTGCAAAAAACCTAGAGGACCCGTTCCGCTATATTAACGGTGCACCAAATAGCTGTTTACGCTTTGATTCACAATTAGTGATAATGATTTTTGGATATCACATTAGTCTAAAATCGCTCTTGTATTGATCCGAGGATATAACAAGTTTTCATACATGCTAAAAAGACGTACATTCTTAAATTTTTTAGTGGATTCTTCACGATTGGAGTGACGAGCACTGTTTGAAACTGCTGAAGAACTGCTGGAAAGCTTTGCCGGAGAACGGCAAGGTGATCCTAATGGAAAGCATACTTCCGGTGAACCCGGAGCCGACGACGGCAGCGCAGGCAGTTGTCCACGTGGACCTCATCATGTTGGCTCACAACCCCGGAGGCAAAGAGAGAACGGAGAAGGACTTCGACTCATTGGCTAAGGGAGCAGGGTTCTCTAGCTCCAAGGTTATTTGTGGTTATGCCAACTCTTGGGTGCTTGAATTTTATAAATAAATGCGGAGGACATAAAATGGAATTAATGTTGTTATTTGGTTGATACGTGTATTTGTATTTGCTTGTGTTTAATTTGAGAGCTGCCCTTTATATTGTTTCAAGAATAAGAAAACGAAGAATGGTGTTTGGTAGTTTTTATCACCATTGGTAAGAGTGTTTTGTATTCATTTGGTTTGGGAGTTTCGGCTAGCAAGAAGCATCCTATGAGATCTCAATCTATGGTTAATCTTAAGCATTAATTACATAAAATCTAGTGGGCGACTAATTTTACAAGTTATTCGACTTTCACTAGGCTTGGTTTCTTAGGCGCTTTGGGATGGGGAGAGGGGCGGGGGTCTTCTTTATATTTTGATATTAGTCCCTTAATTTACAGTAAGTTGTTGACAATATTGGTCCCTCTATTAACTTTTCCATTAAAAACACCCAACTCTGGTTAGGTTAGGCTTAATTACATATAGTTAATTACGTAAATATCTTCTTACTCATTAAACCCCCAAATTTACACTAACATCCCCCTATCTCTCTCTCTATTCTGCTTCACACACTCTCTTAAGAATTATGGTTTTTTTGGCCCTAATTTGTTTTCACCCAAAAATCGAGAGCAACCGCTCCTCCTCCTGGTTCCACACTGACCCACTCCTCTCCCTCGAACATCTCTTCAACTCCTCCTCACCAACCTCCCCTGATCACATCTCCCACCGTCTCAGCCATGACCTCTTCCTCGTCTCGGATCAACTCACTTGGACCTTTCCCCACGAAGACAAAGAATACCCATGAAGAATTCCCGTGAAAATCTTGATCTATGTTAGAAAGGCTCAAATATTAGATTAGCCTATAAAGTGACACCCATTTACCACTTTAGACTATAAGTTGACGCTGACGACAGTTTAGCCTAAAAAATGACAATTACGATGACAAATTGGCATTTCCGATGCTGGAGTTCAATCTAATGGTTAATTTCTCACGTGACCACATGTGAACGTCTATTTTAATAGATTCTCCACCGATGTGCTAGATGGATGATGACACGACGTGGTGGTTAGTTTCATTTAAACTTGCAGGGGGATTCCAAAATTAGGGCTTTTTAGATTTGGGGTTGAAAATAGGGATTGAAGGAAGGAACTTTGTATTGGAGCCTAATAGGGCAAAAATCTCTTTGTGCTTCCCCATGCCATTTTCAAGCTCTAGTTCTCACTCAACTAGCAGCATTGTAAGCTCTGGCCATGGTTTCAATAGGTTGACGTGTATACGACGGTGGAATGAAGTAGGTAGGAGATGTGGTTTGAAAATTTATCGTTGTGGATTGGAGTGTGAATTCTACACTTCGATGACAAATGATAATCCAGGGAGGAGGTCCTATCGCTGTCCAAAATACAATGTACGTTCTTAAGTTTTTTATTTTATTTTCTTATATGAAATGTTTTATGTGATATGTGTTTCTTCAATGTTATTAAAATGGTGGTGGTTGTGGGCTTTGGGAGTGGTTTGACGCTCCCATGTGTATGGCTGCTTCTCAACTATTTCCACTTCTAAGAGCAGAAATTAGAGAGTTGAGGAGCACATTAAAGGTAACTGATGACATTGCTAATATGAAGCTTAGTGAATCTCATAATGAAATTGACAAGATGAAAGAAGAATTTGACTTGTGCCATCTTGAAACAGAATCATGTATGCAGGAGTTCCTGAAATTGAGAAGGGAAAATTTTTAAGAGAATGAAATTGGGCTGCAGAATGTGAAGATGAGAATGATGAAGAGGGTTATTTTGTATCTTGTTTTGGTTATAATTTATTTGAGTTTGTATGTTGTTAAAAATGGGTGATTGTAAAAATAGACTTTGACTCATGTAAGAGATCATTTGATGAAATCAAAGTTAAAGTATGTGTGCGATAAACTTGTTCCAAGTATTGAAATTTGATCACGCCTAATTGATACAAGTACTATGACGAATGTGCAAGTGATACATGCCCTATATGTACACCCTGTCAATATGTACACTTGGTCAATAAACATGCCCCAAAATCTAGGCACGTGCAATATGCACAACTTGTATATATGCACAACTTATGTACACGCACACAGTGGCAGAGCTAGGACCCATTAGGTAGCGGGGACAAAAAATTATACATAAAATGTAATATCATACGTCATAGCTTCAAAGAATTTATCCATGACCTATTTAAAAATATACAACTAAATGTTTTTTCCGTATAATTAGAAATAATAAACTAGTACTATAAATTGAGATTAATAATGATAACATAGAAAATAAAAATTCCACTTAAAAAGTGTTTTGATCCCTCTAAAAACCACCTTCACAAGTTCGTCTGAAATATGATTTGAAGTGGAGGCCAAAACTTGGAATTAAAGGTAGTCGTCTGAAGGATAAAATCACAATTAAAGCAGGTCCAGTTAACTTAAAGAGGTACTTGTTCAACTCTCTTTCTCTATATAAGTGAAATAGATGGACATTTTTGTTTATATTACAAACATAAACACAAAACTGCAGAAATTTCAACCAAGACTAGAAAGATAGAGAATGATCAACCATAAAATTAGATTAAACATATTTGCTAAGGTAAAAACTATTACAAAAACAAATATTTGTAATCAGTTTGCAGGAAACAGACTCTCGAATATTTTTTCATCTTCGCCCACGTTTGAACCAGTTATTTCAGTTGACGAGCCTAACTCATCAATACTTGGTCCCACCATACAGATGCTTTACCTTTAAGTCGGTAGATCACTGACTTAACCTTCCAATATTTTGGGATCATTGTGCATCGAAAATTCTTACCACTATTTCAACCCAATCAAGTAAATCCTTAATACAGAGTTTCTCGTTGAAGGATGATAGATCAATCTTCATCTTGCATCCGTCGGCATTATAGTTCGCTCGTCCTTGATAGCCTTACTAAAATGATTATATAGGAATATTCGTGATCATCATTGCTGGATTCATCCTATGGAGTTAGATCTCCTCTTTGGCGACCATCATGACCAATACAATCTCAATTTTGTTTGAGGTCCAAGCGCTTACCAATGCAAGTCAGTTGATGGAGGCTTTAGTCTCTCGTTCAAATTCTTGGAGCTTGGATATGGTAATAGGAGTTTTGTCTGCCATCAAAGTTTAGGAATACATGGTTATGATACCAATTGACAACACACTTAAGTAAAACCTCATAATCTAGCAAAGAACTCTTTGTATCCATGAAAAAAAAATCTTTGAACATATGAAGAATATCGATTCACGAAGTAATATGAAAGAGGAATTTATCAATAAAACTTAATATTAACTTTAGGGTTTATATTTCTTCTTCTTAAATAAAAAACATAACTTACTTCTAGTCAACATAATTTACTAAAAAATATAGAAAGTATCAAATTTTACTTTAATAAACTTCGAGGAAACAAATCAATCAAATTTGAATCGATTTTGAATTGATTTCTTGTCCAAAACTGACTCTAACTTTGTTACTAAAAAAACCTAAGAAGGATCCTAGATTAAAAATCTATAGTACATCTAGTAAATTTAAGGATCTATTTGGTTGTATGGAAATAGAATTGTAGAATTAAATACTGTAGTCAGAATTAGTTTTAAATTTTTGGTTTGCAATATTGTAATTGAAAAAAGTAATAAAGTTATACTCTGTAGAAAAACTGTAGCAAATATGACAACCAGCATGACATGAGCACTCTAAAAAAAGAATTTAAAAAAAATAAAAATCTATATCTACTACGTCAATCAAATCGTGTAGTTTTTCTACCATTGTATCAGCTAAATACTAAATTTATATTAAAAACATACTTTCCACAATAAAATTTTAGATATTTGAAGAATAAATTAGAAATTGATTTTCTGCAACAAATGCTAATTGCTAAAATATTTTCAATATTTTACATTTTTAGCAACCACCTCTTAATGGCTTTGGGATAATTTTAAGGATAAACTGATAATCTTAAATATTTCAGGCATAATTTTAAAAAAGACTATATATCATAAACCATCCCCTTAACTTTGGACGATTTATCAGATAACCTCCTGTTGATGACAGTTATCACATAGCGAGTTAGTTTGTGGATTATGAGAGTGTTAGGGTCCTCAAACTCCTTCAGAGTACTGGCTCTGGGGCTTACTGTTCATCCCTACACATGAACACTCGTAAGAGGGCGGAGTTAGATTCTCCAGTTGTTCCTCCGACGATCAAATTAGTATTTTTGCTTGAGCGTAGTAAGACATTTAAATGTAAGAGTTTTCTATGCAGAAATTTGCTTACCCTAAGCAGCTGACAACATCTTCCTTTTATAACAGATTTGAAGGGGCAAATAGGTAATTTCAGCCGAATCCAAACAGGCTGCTTAGTCGTCATATGCTTTACAGGTGTTGGCTGTAGAGGGGGGTGAGTCACCCTGGCGTTAAATGTGAGGGTGACGAAATGGCGTAGTGCTAACGATGTCCGACGAGTCAAAAAGGCTATGAGGGCTAGAACAATGATGATTTAGCCAGGGCAGTTAATATAAAAGCAGTCGGTTGGCGCAGGGTTTGAGGTAACTGCCACCTCTTTTATTCGTCTAGTTGAGGGCCGACAATCACCACCTTTTCACTCGGTTACGCGAGTTGTCGGCTGATCGAGTCGGCCACGAGAGTGATCAGCTAATCGTTGTCGAGTCAGCAGTGAAGAGCCTTTCAACTCGGCTATGTGAGTTGTTGGCCTATCGAGTCGGCCGTAGAAGCAGCTTAAGTCGCCTAGGCTCCGAACTCGTCCGATCAGGCGAGGAGCGGGTCGTTTTGGCTTCCTAAGAGGATTAATACTTAGTGGTTTTTTGGGGGTCGTAACACCTCCCATAACTTTCAAAATATCATAGAGCCCCTTTAAGTTAGGAGTTTTATAGAAAGCCCCATTTAAATTTAAGATTTTATCAAGAACCGCAACAGTCGTAGCCACAGTTTTCACTGGGAAAAATATCCCCCTTCGTAATTTTACTCGCTCATGTGAAAATTGTGAGTTTCTGATATTTAGTTTGTTAGGGGGGGTTTTGTGATAAATTCTTAAACTTCAAGGAGGTTTTCTAATAACCCCTAATGTAAAGGGGTTTTCTGATATTTTGAAAGTTATAGGAGGTTATTTGTTAGCAGTCCAAAGTTTAGGGGCTTTCTGCTATTTTGCCTTTTAAAAATACCAAATACAAAGATATTGGAATTATTACAAAGAATCTTTTGGTGTTTTTTTTTTTTTTTTCGCAAGCAAATTGCTTCGCCTAACTTCTTTGTGACCATATCATGCCAGTACCCTATTGCATTTCCCATGAATCTTACGTAGTCAACAATTAGGAAAAGACTAACCAATAGCAAATTTTAACTGACTTTTATTCTATATTCTAGAAAAGGCTAAACACATGAGCCGTGAGGTTAATATTTTCCCATGACAACCCACAACCATCACCACCCAAGTATATGGTGCTGTTGGAATCTGACCAAAATGATAGCAATCTTGTGAAATCCACCATGGAGCATACTGTGCATCACACCTTTGAGTTGGAAAGCCAAGGTTTCCTCCTTCAATTCTAGCTGCAATTTCACGGGGTCATCTTACACCCACCGAGGTGACTCAAAAGAATAGAAGGCATGTATAGATTATTAAAATTAAATCATACTTGCAATATAGGATATGGTCAATAGAGGGTGATTAGCTTTTAATTTGAAAATCAAGGGGATGTGATATATATTATTATTCTTATTATTAGGGCAAGCTTATTATTATTGTTGTTGTTGTGCTGTACACTTGGTTTCAATTTTATCCTTGATAATTATGCACTTAATACGTTAATATGTTGAATAAATAAAATAATATATTGATAGGAAGAACGAGTAGTCGAGTTATATATTTCTAATGAGATAATTCTCTCATCATTTGGCATGCTTTTTGTTGAGCTTAGTGACTCCTACAAATTGTGAAGTTATGATGTGAAATGTGGTTTGCTCCTAGATGCAAAGTGATTTCAAATTGATAAAAATCTAATGTACTATACTAATTTTCAAATTATGTAGTTAAGAATAATCCTGTTAAAATCCATATATATTGATTGGCTTTCCTTCAAATAATGACTATTAGGGAGTGTTTGGCTGTTCAAAAGTGAATTGAAATTATATAATTTACTTTTTTTTGCAAATAACTTTCACATCCACGTCAGCATGCAAGTGGAATAGAATATTTATTTGACAAATAAATTTATTGTTGAAAATGCAATGTGAAAAATGACGTGACAAAATTAGATTAATTAGTAAATATAGTTACAATCATTGAATTAAAATTTGTTACCATTTTTATCACTTTCATGTGACTTCACCACTTTTTTAGGGAAAGTCAAAGTTGTATTAAATCCTATGTGGTAATTTTTTTGCGTTTCGCTTTCATAACTACTTGCATACAAACAAACACGTAAAATGTTAGAAGAAAGTCACTTTCTCCCTTTCATCTTTCACTTGCATGCAAACAAACACCCCTTAATTACTAGAAATCAAAGAAATCAAAACACTCTACTCTTTAATAAGAATTCACTAGTTCTTAACAATTCTAGAAAAAACTTTCTCCTTTTATACTTGGAAGATGTCAATCTTCTAAATTAAAAAAAAAAATCAAGTATCAAACATTAATTAAAAAAGAAAAGAAAAAGAAAAAAGAAACACAATATTTATGCAAGCAAAGAGAGCATGATTACATTTTACCCCATGTCTTCATGCTACGGTCTTCCATTTATTATCTGTTTTACCGTAGTAAATTACTCCATTTGACCCTCCTGGTAAAAATATTGGCAGGTGAGATCCAATCTCACCAATAAAGTTTGCTACTCACCACACAAAGTGACAAAGTTGTCTTAAAAGTGTAAAGATCTAGGGCCCATATCTCACTCCATCATCCCCAAATTTCTGACCCAGTACATTTAAAATAATTATCCGTCACTTAAAAGGATCTCCGCATAATTCTCCCAATTATCGTCTGCACTGTAGCATAATCACATTCTTGACCAAAAGCGGGAACCAATTTAATATTAAGTCCATCCTTGATTCTCCTCCGCCTGCCGCGTCCATTTCACGCGGTTCACACATTTCGTCATTAGCCCCCCGCCTCCCCGGGAGAAAATTCCAAATCAAGCCAAAATTAGCAAAAATCCCCCCCAAAATTAATCTCAAAACCCTGAGCCATGTCGTCTTCCTCCTCTCGATCCCCTGAGCTCCGGCGGGACTCCATCTTCAACCGATGGGTCATCTTCTCTCCGGCCCGATCTCGCCGACCCTCCGACTTCAAATCTCACTCAAACCCTAACCCTATAAACCCTAACCCTAGTTCTTGCCCCTTTTGTATTGGCCACGAGAGCGAGTGCGCTCCAGAGATCTTTCGATTTCCGAAGGGCTCTAGCGATTGGAAGGTGAGAGTCATTGAGAATCTTTATCCAGCGCTGAAAAGAGATGAGGAGATGTTATCGGATCCGGAGAGATTGGATCCGAAAGGGTTCGTGGTTGCGGGTTTCGGGTTTCATGATGTGGTGATTGAGAGCACGACGCATTCGGTCCATTTGCCGGATTTGTCGGAGGCGGAGGTGGGGGAGGTGGTTAGGGCGTATAAAGAGCGGATCTTGCAGCTGAAGCGGGTTGGATCCGTTAAGTACGTGCAGGTAATGCAAATTGTGCAGTTTGATTTTTTTTCTTCTCTGTGGGTTAGATGGTTGATTATGGTTAATTATATTCTGGGTTAATGTTACTGTACTTAGATTTATTGATGAATAATTTTGGAAACATTAAAGGTACTTCTAATTGCGTTAAAACTTCAAACATCTAATTGCCCTGCTTTGCTTCTTGTTATTGAACTTATTATTATATGATTTGGGTCTGCACATTATGTATTATTTTACTGATATTTTTGGACTAATAACCAGTCAGAGGAATTGTATTCTGCATCTTAACTTTAAGGGGCGGTTTGGTTCACATGAAATAGACTTGCAACGGTAAATGTTGCGACAAAATTTCTATTGACTATGTTTGGTTTACAACAAGGTAGTTGTTTATGGTAATTGGATTTACATTTTCTTAAAAAAAGTTGCAGTACAAATGTTGTAAGTTTGCCTTAACTATATGTATAAAGAAAAAAGTAATTCCACGTCATCAAATTAGTGAATTCCAACTCGAAAAATGTAGATCTTTTTACATTTGCTAAAGAACAAACACTTGACTACAATGCATATGCACTTCCTACAACAAAAAAAATTCAAACCTAACAAGTTTGCAACTAACCAAACATTAGATTTAGATTTGGAAATATGTTGACCATAATAAAAATGTAGATATCCAAACGATAAATTTGAGGTTTATTTCCTGCAACAAATGCATCATGCAGAATTTCCTACATGCTACATTTGCTGCAGTTACAATTGCAGTCTACCAAACAGCCTCTAACTGTGCTCGTATGAGATGCTATTGGAATTGGAACATTTCTATAATGAGATACGAGAAATAAGCTTCTATCAACTCCCGTTGAAGGAATTTTTTGAATTTCCAAGTTAACTGCATCACTTATTAGTGTAGTCTAGGTGCAATAGAAAATAAAGAAATCAAGCTTTGTTTTACCAAACTACATTTGCAAGAAAGAGGGAGACGACATGGGGGTAAAGTTTCTGTTATTTGTAAGGTAATTATGGATTTAAGGTGGTTAAATTGTGGCATTTACAATGAATAAGCTTGGTGGTCTACAAATCTACTTGTTGAGATTGTCCATGGTCAGTTAATGCATTTTCTTAGTTTTATTTTGTATGAGGTTCATATATTTAAGCTGATTTCTTTTTCTTTTACTTTTTTTTTCCTTGTTAATGCATAATAGGTGTTTAAGAATCATGGTGCATCTGCGGGAGCATCAATGACTCATTCACACAGCCAGATGATTGGTCTTCCAATAGTTCCTCCATCAGTCTCTTCTCGGCTTAAAAGCATGAAGGAGTACTTTGATCGAACTGGGAAGTGTGGCTTGTGCGACGCTCGATCCAAGGATATTTTGATTAATGAGTCAACACATTTCTTTTCCATTGTTCCTTTTGCAGCTACATATCCTTTTGAGATTTGGATTGTTCCTCGAGATCACACATCGTATTTCCATGATATAGATGAAGAGAAGGTAAGTTTCTTCCTTCACGATATTGATTGCACTATTATTTCTGTTGATTCATTGTAGCTATCTACTATTTTCCTTACTCCTGAGACAGTCATCAATGCCAATACATGATTAGAACTAGTCGGGTAGTAGTATACTAGTAGATATAGGAAAATTAAGAACATTGTGTCAAGCGTCAAGTGGTGATACCAAATGACTTCCTTGAGTTCAATATCAAACCATGTAGAATTGGAGATGAAGTAAATCAGTCATAACCTTATCTCAATGCAAGATTAATTTTGTAATTTTTCATTGCTAGGACAATTATTATAGTTAGTAGTGTTTGAATCATGTTTGACTCTTGATTAGTTATCATTTATTTGGTTTTGTTCAATTTATTTGACATTGTTTGAATGAAGAATATTTTGTTCAAAGTGTCAAAAGCAACCCTATTTACATGTATTACACTCCTTTAAATGATGCAAAATTTTATGAATATTCAATATCTAAGAGGAGAAGCGTTACTTGTTGTGTTACATGTTTTACGATGCAATGTTGGATGTGAAATTCAATTGAAAATGTGAAACCCTAATCATTAAGTTACTGAATCTTATTCGGATCTATTGTTCCTTTTTTCTTCCTTTCTCATTACCCTGTCAGCTTTCTACTCATTTTTCCCCTCTCCCTTCTTCTAAAACCCTAGTCTGCAACCTAAATCTCTCTAGTTCGATATCCTACTTAGGGGGGAATATGTCACAACTTCTTAAGATGGGGTATAGTAATATATTGATCTATTTGTTTTTACTCTTGTTTCAATGTAAAACATACTCTGCTAAGTTGATATTGGAGCCTTAGTTTCATTAAAATTTCCCTTCGCTTACACATTGACCTTTTTAAGATTTTCATGGAGCCTGAATGCAGTTGTAGCCTGGTGTCTATTAAAGAAAAAGTCTTAAGGATTAATTTAATATACCACCTAATGGACCACCTAATGGACACGTCCTCTTGTCTATACTAGCTTGCTAGCTATCTTGATCTTCTTACCTCACCCTTTCTCATTTCCAACTTTCTGTATCCTGACACCAATTATGATCTTAGAAAGTTACTTGATACACAATCATGAAATACCATCATGCATAAACAAGACCCATATATTTCATCAAACTAATTTCTACAAAGGAGAATACATGTCTCGTTATGCTAATATACTACTGGAAAGAATATGCTCGAGATGGCTTTGTTTTGCTGCACCTCCCGCAGCCATGGCACATAAGGTCATACTAACCTCTGATACATCATGATATTATACACTATATGTATGTATGCATGCGTGCGTGCACGCAGGAGTAGGAGTTGCCACTTCATTTACCAAAACTGGCTACAAACAGGAGTGGTGTGGTCCACGTGCTCCAGTGTGACTAGCATGATAAATCATGTCACTAGTCTAATTTCATGTAGCATTTTTAATCGGATGAGCTGCCATCTGGTGCTTCCACTTTTTACCGTGCACATAGCTACATGCATAATTTCCACTATCATATGCTCGTATGCCTCATACTTTGAACTGTTGGATATTTGCGGACAGGTTGTAGATTTCGGTGGTTTGTTAAAGCTAATGCTTCTCAAGATGTCGAGTCAGCTGAATGACCCACCATACAATTTCATGATCCACACTGCGCCATTTGAATTACCATCCGATCACTTACCTTGCACTCACTGGTTCCTTCAGATTGTTCCTCAGTTGGGTGTTACAGGGGGGTTTGAGATGGGCAGTGGATGTTATATTAATCCAGTATTTCCGGAGGACGCGTCAAATATCTTGAGGGAAGTTCATTCTTCGCAGTAGTGGAAGTAATAGATGCAAATATCTTGACGGAAGTCGATTGTTCGCAGTAGTGAAGGTGATAGAATCCTCTTTCTTTGTGTTGTATAGGTATATCCTATTCAGAGAATAAAGTTAAAAAAAAAAAAGCTCATATCATTGATGGGAATAATGTTTGTTGGAAGCATCTTTGACGCACAACCTTTTTTTGCAGTTCATTGCAGTCTTTGAAGCTTTTAAGAATAATAATGAGAGAATTATCCTGTGGAATTGCTATCCAGATCCATGGCGATTTATACTTGCCTTGGAAAGGATTAAAAAGGAAAAAGATTATCTTCCTGATGGGACGATGTATAGTTGTGTTGAAAATGAAAAGATTATCTTCGCTGAGATAATACAGGATTCTGCTTTAATAAGCCTCGGTGCGATGGCATCATCTTGTTGTAACATCATAAATTCTTGTTGCCATAAATACAAGAGTGAAAATGATGTCTTCTGAAAGAATTTATTTTGCCTGAGGATGAAAGCTATCATCTACTTATTAGGCATAACTAAAGCGACTCTGTGAAGTAGCAATTTAAAAGAATGCATTTGAGGAAGTGAGATAAGTCGACTTTTAGATGCGCAAGAATTTCATAAGCACCTATATGATGTGATTATCACTCTCAAAAGCTATGATAGGCTAATGAAGTGCATAGAATAGTAAGTGTTCTGCTGAGATGAATGCTTGCTTGTGGTACAGGAGTTCGAAGAGAAATTCGTTCTTGGAGAAGGGGAGCTTGGAGAAGAGAGTTAGGATCACAGAGGAGTTGCATCTGTGGGTGCAGCTTTTTTACTCTGTTGCCGAGCTGAGTACAAACCTGAAATTATGGCCGTGTTTACAAAAGTAGTAACAGGAGAAAAGCTCAAAGTGGGGAATTTAAAGAGGATTGAGTTCAGAGGCATTACGCAGATTATCAGCCTTTCATGGTAGCTGCAGCTAAGATCGAGTAGACTGTAGATACAATTAACAGTTGAGGCATATGACTATCTGCAATTAGATTGCGCACGCCGCTTAAGAACTACAAGCACAAACCATCCTTTTGACGGTCACTGAGATCTATAAGCAAATACATCAGCAATCGCGAATTTTTTTTTTCCAGAAATGGAAAAAAATAACATGATATATCCAGCAACTAACTCTGCAGACAACGATAAATTTTGCAAACATGAAATTTTCATGCAGATAATTAAAGTGGTAATCAATTTAGGGCTATATAGAGAATGCAGGGAAGTGCACCAAGAAGCGCAGCTTAAAAAGAGAACAAAGTAATATAGACATAAATTCAACTATAGTAACAAATTTTCCATGTTTACGAAAGGAACCCATAAAGGTTATGAACAAAAGTTAATATACAAGGCATTGCCAACTAAAAGGAGGATCCCTAAACATAGATATCACCAGCAGGCAACATATTACATAAATATGCTACAATTTTCTGCAATAGCTTTTGCTCTACAAACGCATACTTCTTTCTTTATTGACATGTACTTTACCTTCCTCTGGGAAATCTTCCAAAACTTTCTCGCGCAAATGATATGAGCTTCAACTACTACTTTCAACAACGTAAAACCGATTTAATACACCATTATTTTTTCAGACTGGTATTCGATAAGACTTTCTTCCCATATGGATGATTCCGGAGTGCAGACACATGAGGCTTGATAGCCTCCACAAGAGTAGCATTAAGAGCTCCCTAAATTAAAAAAAGAAAAGAAAAGAAAGACAATGAGATAGCATTGCAAAAATAATAGGGTTAATGGCACAGACACCCTTTAGTATCATTGTTTGAACTTCCTACCCTGGGTACTTTCATTTTTGCAGATGGTCCCCTGAGGTGAAATCTTTCTGCCCCTTTTACCTAAGTGAAAATTTGGCAGATATTACCCCTAGGTAAAATTAGTGAGTATACCTGAGGGTACAAGAGTTTAAAAAAAAAAAATCACCCATGAGGTCTCCAGCTAAATTGAAACTACAGGGGCAGTAAGTTCAAAACAACGGTACTACAGGGGGTCTATCCACAAGTAGCCCAAAGTAATATGCGAATTAAATGATACGAGTATTATACCCTGCATAACTTGAGAGCTGACTGAATGACATAATTTCCATAAGCATCTTGCAGTATTTGGAGGAATTGAGGAGAGTTCATCAATTCGCTAATAATTTTTGCACGATATTTCTCTTCTGCAAGTTTTAAGCATTTTTCCACCACATTGCTGCTATGCTTTTGTCTCGACAGAATACCATAGTTGCCTTCTAGTTGATCCATTATAGCAGTAATTACCCATAGTACCTTTTGATCAAGGACATATTGCACTACATAATTTCTGCAAGATTTGCCAGTATTAAACCCAGAAGCACAGTGACAGAGACTAAAAGGGATAAAAAAAGAATCCCATATGAAAAAATTTAAGTGGAAGGCCGAATATCTACCCAAAAGGATCTTGAGAAAGAACGAGAGAAAAAGACGATATCTCAGACATAAGCCTGTTTCTCTGATCACCATGTGAATACTGCACACATTTTTGAAGCACACAACAACCTTGACGATCCATTGCAATTTCAACACAATGACAAATTGCAGCATCAAAAAGGAACTGTGAATGAAGAAAGGTGCATTTTCAGTAAGGGTCAAGAAATGTAAATTCCTACGTGTTTAATGTTATACTGCACAAGGGAATACTATCTGCCATCTGAACCTAAAAATTAACCCACAAATAGTAATTTTACACAGCAATAGAAGTTCAAAAATAAGTACCATGTAGTTATTAGCAATTCGTGATCACCTGATGAGAGTAAGCATTGAAGGATACATTCCTTGACTTGGCAAATGTTATGTAATAGTTCAGTAAGCAAAGTGCAAAATAAAAAATCAATACCTGCAAGACTACAAATAAAAGTCCTAGAAGATCTGGAAAAAATAGCACCAATTAAGTTGGGTTTCTGAAGTCCCTGATTTCATCTTTAGAACGTCATGATTAAGTATTGAACATGAGAACACATGAATTTCACAATATTTCTTTGAAAGTCTGGATACACTTGGGAGTATAACATCAGATGTAAGTTTACCAAAATTTAATATGATATCAAATTGGAGCAGTTACATCCTTTATCCGTCTTTTTGCCTCAAGGAAATTCCTAGCATTTACATATTATGCTTGAATCTTTATGCTTATGAACTATTCAGCCTTGACATTCATAAGTTTTTTTTTTTAAAAACTTATTCTATCCAAATAGTCATCTCTTGATACATTAAGGTACTTCAGTTTCCAGTTGAGGTTCTATGTGTAAACCCTTGTCATTACGAATCTGAGTTGTCATTTTGGGCATGCTTTTTCAGGACAAGAAAAAGTGTACACAAGCATTATATGATAATTTCAGAAGGTAAAACAGCACAAACTGGATTAGGGACAAAAAATGATGATAAATTCAAAAATGATAACTTCGTGTTGAATTCTATATTGTACAATTAAAGCCTACCTCATTCTGTTCAGGCGAAAAGTATTGCAAGCAGTGCTGTGCAACATGATTGCCATTGATGTCCTTCATCAAAGAAATTATACCAGACTTCAGAGAGGAGACAAACATGTTTATTTGCTCTGTGGTTTGGAGAGTTTTAATCACTTTTTGAACAACCCGGGTTCTGCATTTGGTGGCAAATACAATCAACAACCAACTATGAGAAATTGTAAGAACTTTTAGGGTTAATCGCACACAAACCCCTTGCACTATCGCCCTCTAGAACTATTTAATCCTGCAGTTTGATTTTGGCAGATGGACCCCGGAATGAAATTATTTTGACTTTTTTAACTCGTATACTCACTAATTTCACCATCTGGTAATATTCACCAAAATTTGGCCCAGGGTAAAAGGGGTCATAAAAGATTTGACCCAAGGGTCCTACCTGCCAAAATCAAACTACACGGTTAATAAGTTCCAGAGGGCGATATTAAGAGGTCTATGTGCAATTAACCCAAACCTTTATTACGGTTAATTGCAGGGGTACACCCTGTATTATAGCAGTGTAGCAACATGACAACTCAATCAAATGGGGAAATAATACCGTCTGGGGAGTTGAGGGGTGTGCGTTCTAATAAAATTGTGTAGAGCTCATAATACAGGAGTTGTCTTTGTTTATGCTATGATGCAAAAAGACACTTACCCATGCATGCTACTGGAGATCCTAAGGAGCATTTTCTTCTCTCTCGTAATGGCGTTGATTATCTGCATTCTTTGATCCTCATTACAGACCTCAAGCAACTTTTGTATGAGATAGTTCCCAAAAGGATCAACCATGAGCTCCACAATGTGACCAATAATCTCAATGAAAATGTTATTAACATCTTCCAAACTACCATCTATCAATTTTCTCTGCAAGAAACGGCAACCATGCTGGTCTTTTGCCAAAGAGGAAATTCTTCCAATAACTTCATCTATGGAACTGTTAGGACGAATTGAATCTAAACTATCAGGAGAACAACTTCGTGAGCTTTCACCATCCAACTTCAAGGATTCATAGTTTATAAAGGAGTTAGATGTAAGAGATCTCAGTGAATTCACGCCATGTGTCCGTGTCAAAATTTTTTCAGGAACATATTGTTTCCCAAATTTGTCCGAAACTTGATGCTCAGATAAATTTTCGTCACTATCAAACTGGTTTTTGCAAGGAACTTCACCGCCCTCAACTCTTCTGACTGAACTCTGAGGATGGTATTGATGGAGGCCACTACAAACAACATTATCATTCCAATACAAGTTTAGATTAGCTGAGTTCATATTCTTTGCATATTGAAACATCTCTGGTCTGTGCTTGTGAAGCTGATGTCGGTATAAATACTGCTGCTGCAACCTATAAAACCTTTCTTCCTCCAAATTACTCCATGTTAAAGATTGGCCAAGACACCGAGGGGGCATAAAAGTTGCAGCTAGTGAATCAAAGAACTGCTCCTGGTATGCATGCACTTTGGGATTTATAGTCATAGCCCTTAAATCGCTTGATATTTTCTCTGGCTGTTGCTTCTTCAATTCAAGACCGTTATTCATGGGAAAATTCAAATTGTTTTGAGTATCAATATTGATTCCATTTAAATGTTGATGCAACGATGAAATGGACATTTCTATATTATCTAAGCCACAAAAAGCCTGTGAACTGTTCAAGGAACTATTATTTGGAGAGGCATGATCAAATTTAACAAATGAAGAATTGGTTAGTTTTGGTACTACACTGTCCTTGAAGTCCACCTTATCAAATGCCAAGTTCAATTTATCTTGTTCACCAGTAAAGCAATGTGCATCTTGACCATTGCTACTTCTAAGTGTCCGATCAACTGAGATTTCAGGTAAGCTCCAGCCACCAAACAAACCCGTGTTTCCTTCAATTTTTGCAGATTGAGTAGAATTGTACAAGTTCGTGAACTTGCTCGAAGGATAAGGCGATTTGTTCTTCTCGTCGATTGAAATTGATTCTAAAACTGATGAGGGATCAACGGGAATAGGATCTAATGTTGCACTTGGGATTTCTCCAAGAAGCATCTCAAATTCATCAAACTCAGTTGTTCTTCCTCCTTCCATGCTTTAACAGCCAGTTCATTCAACAATGCAGATCTACAAACTGCAGATATATAGGACAAAAGATCATAAAACTATCAATTCAACAGTCAAATGCAGAAAAAGAAGAGAAAATTGGAGAATATAAAGCGTCAGATGAAAATTTTCTTATAAATAAAAGCAGTTGATGATCCAACAAAAAAATAAAATAAAATTAAGGACATTGCCTCATCAGCATCCGAGGATCAAACAAAAGGACATGCTTGACACTCTGTTCATTAAGGGAAAAAAATAAACAATGGATGCAATCAAATATATCAATTACTCATATAAATCAATCTAAACTAAACTCAACAGCACATACAATCTCCACATCAAATCCAATTCAATCATCACACTACAAAATCAAATCCAAACAAAAAAGCACCGAAATTGGATTACTAAGAGACATCAAAGGATCAAAGTATACCCCAAAACCCCAATCACACGCACCCAAATCGCAAAACCGCTGAACTCCGACCATCCCCAAATAAAACTGTCCGCATCTCAATTCTCTCCAAAATAGAAAACCCAGAAGAACAAGAAAAAAAATAAAAAATTCAGCAAAAGAACGCATAAAATTGCCGCAGAGACAATTGCATCAAATCTAGAGACCAAAAGAACACCGATGGATGATGATGATAGAACTCACAGCCGATGAGGCAATCCAAGGCGTTGAAGGGGAAAGGAAGCACAAAGGTGCAACCTTTAATGCAAAGATCGAAACTTTACAAGATTTCAGGAGATGGGAATTTTGGGAAATTCTGTGTGAGTGGAGAGATTGATGAGAGCCGAGATGAAACAAGGAAGAAATTGAAGAGGAAAAGATTGTAGAGAGGAAGAGAGAGAGAGAGAGAGAGAGAGAGAGTTTCTATTCAAAAAGGACAGCAGGCCATTCTCTGTCTCTCTTCTCTTTCGTTCTCTCTCTCTCGAGAGCTACAACTTTGTTTCTTCTCTCTCTCTACTGATCTTAATTATGAGTTTGTTTCCTAATGCATGATAAAGAGTTTGGTCATATAATAATGTGTTGGTTGATAACTTGATATGATTTGTAAGGTGTTATGTGAGGAGCAGATCATGCAATTGCATGCATGCATGCATGGGATTTTGGTTGGGGTTGAGATTTTGGGTTTGGTTGGATTTTGGTTTGGGTTTGGAGAGCCTTCAAGAGTAAGCCATCTGCCATCTATTTTATATATTGGTTTTGTAAGAAAAAAATTAAAATAAAATCACTTTCATTATGGTTTTTTTGGGTGGGTGTGTGTGTTTGAGTGGGGCATTTATGTAATTGAGTGTTCACGCAAGGAAGAACCAACTCCTTAACTTTTTCCTTGTTTTGGGGGCACTTGTCTATCTATTTAGGATTAATTGTGTTTAATTTGATTATTGGTTACTGTATTTATCTTCTGATTGCGTGCTCATACCTGTACTTTATTTGCTTGGGTGATCGGTCATATAATTAAATTGCAACTGGATTGCTAGTCACTTTTAAGGCTTTTTTGTCAATTTGAGTTGTATATTTCATTCATCCTTAAGCAATACAACTTACTAAATATATTACAAGTTAATATTTTCAAGAAAAATGAATATCAAATACAATATAATAACCCAACACAATTTGTTTGATATGTCATAATTTTTCATTCCAAGTGATCAAGTCATTACGCATATGATAAAATCTGTTTTGTCAAATGATCAAGAGTTTTTCATGTCACTTCCCTGAAATCTGCTATGTTAATTGACGGAAAGCATTAGTAGTGATCAACAATCCAATTAGTATTTAATTACCTGATTAGCTATCCAAGCAATTAAAAAATAGGTATGAACATCCAATTAAGTGATAAATACAGTGACCAAGAGTCCAAGTAACCCAAATTAATTGGGTTAATGACACTTTAATACCTTAAGAAAGTGTTTGTTAGAGTGAAAAAAAAGTAATAGTATGAAGATTACACAGTATACACTCAGCACTAGAGTTATTTATCTTATTGGAAGTGTTTGTAAGAGTGAAACCTAAAAATATCCATGTGATTTAGTGTATATTTCAGTTCTACTGAAAAAATTGTAAAAGTTATTCTCAAAATTTAACAATGGAGACTATTCACAACTCAAATATATTATTTATTAACATATCTAATGTTTCTTTCTTTACACCATATTTGTTCCTAGTTTTAGTAACGGTTTACTTTTCGCAAATAAATATTGTAATCACTTACCAGCATGTATCCACATTCATACTTGCAAGGAAATGTGACTTTCATACTTTTAATTTACTTTTAGTGTGTTATATAAATATAAAATTACTTTTAGTGTGCCAAACACTCCCTCGAAGTTTCATTGATTTTTAATTTAGGTACCCTGAAGCTTAAAATATATCCAAAATAATACCTCAAAGCATCGTCCTTTTAAACTTTTGATTACATCGCCGTTAAATTTGCCCCAACTATCCTTTCTCGTCAATTCTTACTTTCAATTTAAGTTTTCTCCTTTATTTTTTGTGTGAACGTTGTTAAACATGGCTATTTTCACTACAGCTCAATGCCAAGTTTCATTGCTTTCAATTAAAGGAGAAATGGAAAACTTTGAAAGGATTTCTTATTTAGTTTGAGTATTAATATTACAAATATTTTTCACGTGATAATCATGTGATGTCTTTTAAAAAGAAAATTCTGAATAATGATGCATCAAAATGTACTACGATTAAAATTTGAAAGAGAGTTTGCTGTCGGTAGGAATTCTATCAAAACACTGATATGTTTTAAATTAAGCCCCTCTAACTATTAGATCAAAACTTCAAAGTTGTGATGAGCGTTGATGTTTATATTTTTATATTCTAACATGACCGCGTAGGTGGAGAGCCTTTTTTATAGGTTGAAACCTAAACTCACACAGTAATGCCAATTTTTAGAAAATCTGCTTTAAATCCGTGGCCAGTAAGATTAAAACCTGAATTGCTCTGATACCATTTTAAATTCTTGTGACCATTACACCACAACTTTGAAGTTGTGATGAGGGCTCATTTATATGGGTTTTTATATATATTAGTCCCTTAAATCTTCAATACTTGCACATTAGTCCCTCAAATTTTGGAAATTGCATATTAGTTCCTCAAATCCTATATGGTCTTTCACAATGACCCCTTTGTTATTATTTCAATTAAAAAATCTAGTCCTGGTTGGGTTAACTCCCAACGCAATGTTTGCAGTCACCAAACTACACATATCTCTGGTGTTTCAAACCATTGTAAAGCAAAAAATTAAGTTAGAGTTCTTTTTTGACTATTGGAGAAGAAGAACTCAAGTGCATTTGGGCTTTTGAAGTGGTTATTGGATTTAAGTCCATTAAGAAATTAGTTAGGGACTATAACAGAGGGGTAAAATAGTCACTTTGTCTCTAATCATTAGATTTGACTAAACATTTCCCTCAATTCTAGCATGATTTAACTTGAAGAGCCATTTTGTAAGACATTATTGGATTTGAGGGGCTAATATGCAATTCCACGATTTCAGGGTCTAAAGATTTAAGGGACTAACATCTAAAACCCTCTATTATTTATTTTGGCTTTGTAGAGCTATCTAATGTTTCATAGACTCATGAATTCATCATTATTTGGTTTTCACATTTGAGAAGGTAGAACATAGAGTTAATTGCATTAAAGAAAAGAGCAACACTTTTCTTTCTACTTTTCTTTCTTTCTTTCTTTCTTTCTTTTAATTTGCTTACGGATTTCGGAAAGGTTAAGGTGGGTGAGAGTAGACCAGAGCTCCATGGACCCACGTGGTAGTTAAAATTCTGAATTGGGCATGTTTGGCTGAAAGATGGAAATCATAATTCCTCCACTCACTAAAGCTAGGAACAAGTGGCGTCCATTTCTGTTCGATGAAAGATTACTATTGCCTTTTGGCATCAAGAAAAGCAAAGTTCATTCTTACTCCTCCATCATAGAGTTACTATCTTTCCCTTTGTAGGGTTTGCAAGACTGCTTGATGCTTGGTTGGCAAAGACCAAACAGAGATTCCATAATGTCTGACACGCGTATGTTTTTTCAAGGGTATTTTAGAAGTTTCAGTTGAAGTTCCATTAGGATATAGAAGGTGGTTGATTGCGATCGGAACCCACTTAAAAATAATTTCTGTATAAGTTAAACTTTGGAGGTGGTTTTTGTATAATCCCTCTAGTTTCTACGAGGAAGATAAAACTTATTTTTATTACCCAAACTATAAATGTTTTACTACTTGTACATACATGCGCAAGAAATTGAGGTGCTTCCTCGCAGATTGATATCAGAAATCATAAATATTTGAACTGTCTATATATTTGAGTTTTGTAGTACAATCGCATAAAATTATAATTTTGTTAATACTACTTCATTTTCAATTGTGATTGAATATTAATATTCAGTGTTTGAGAATGTTTCTCTAAATCAAATTGTATCATTTCTCCTGCTTTTATTTTAAATAAAGGATGAGTTAAAACTTGGGGTTTTGCACTACTTATTATCATCCTTGTACCACTAAATTAATCTACTTAATTACAAGAATGTACCATAACAAGGATGGAAAATGGGTTCTAACTATAAAAAAAACAAAGAGTTTAGGAATAAAGATGTAAGTGGTAGAAGAACAAAGTTGTTGCTTGCACGTTTATGCAAGTAAAGTGAGATTTTTTAAAAAGAAAGATCTTGACATATATGGGAATGAGAATTTCAGAAAATATACATTTTAAAGTTTAATTACCAGCTAAAAGGTAACATTTCATCTAATTCCTAAAGGATTTTTCTACCAAAATGATCGTTTGTATATGGTATAAGCAAGTGACCAGTGACGGACCTTTCCAGGCCCATTTCCATGGCCAAGCCAATGGACCGATCCAAATTCTCTTCATCAAATTGTATATCAAGTCACAATCCTATGCTTAATAAATAATAATAATAATAATAATACATCAATAAACTCCAAAAATTTCACCGGCACTCAACTTCTAGACTCATTGTAAGGGCATGAATCTAATCAAACCTCTCTGTTTGAGCTAATTAAATGGAAGCAATATATAGTGAGGAAATATTTGCAAATAATTTCCTTAACAAAGTCTACGTCATCCCATGGACCTCAGACATGAGTATGCAAAGTTTATTTGTTGTAGTACAAAAACAGTATAGAATTTGCACTCTAATTAGACTCTAATTAGACGCCACATATTTCAAAGCCGATAACATGACTGTGGGTACTGTTAGGACGTAATCCGTACAATAGCTCTTTCTTGGGTACTAATAAGCTCTCATCTGGTATTAATATTTGTTTGAGATGATATAGTACAAGTGAAAACAAGTATACTAAGATTACGAGGCAAAACAAAATTGGAAGTGGCATATAGAAGCATCAAGTATCAAAGAAATTTAACCGAGGGAACAACGTCAGGACGCTCTAAAACACATTTTTCCAAGTTGGTCCAATAACAAAGTATTTTGTAACCATATCGATGAGTTGTTCATCAAGTTCTTTTACTGTTTGTGGTAGAGATTTGTAAAGGAGAGTAAGCACGTGATCCTCTATAAATTTGTTTCCTAAGATAGAATGATCGTAAAGGATAATGGTTATTGTTAAGAGAATTACTTATAAGTTTGTTTACCAAAGTCCGTTACAGAATGGATAGTGGTTATTATTAAAAGAATTACATATAGGTTTGTTTACCAAAGTCCATTATGGAATCTTATGTGGTTGTGAATGATCACAAATATGTAAAATCTACAGAAGGCACATAATGAGCTGGTAGGTGTTAATGGACTTGCTCCGAGTAGTAAAAATGGGTGTTAAAATGTTGTTAGATGTAATAGCTTGCAACTTTTAATGGATGAGAAAAATAAGAATCTACAAGATAAAGGGATTCTACAGAAAAATTAGAGAACGTGCTCCAAAGATAACATCATGTGTATTTTGTGTGTAGCACAAAGTTCTTAGCATAAGTTAGACGTTTTAAAATAATTATTCGTGATAATAATTCATGTGCGTATTTAGAAAAGGGGTTTTTTGCTAGTATGTCTAGATGGCATTTGTTTATGTAGTTATGGATGATACATCTTGGTTTTTCTTAAGATTTTTATGTTTTGAAGTTCATGATTTTCATTAGACACATGCATCATGTTATTGATAATCGTAAACAATGAAATTTTTAACGCAATTAGAATCCATTAAACTAGGGATGATAATAAAAAAAAGATAATTCGAAACATGACAATTAGAATCCATTAAACTCGGGATGATAATAAATAAAGACTATGAAATTTTTAACGCACTTGAAAATGACTATGAAATTTTTAACACAATTAAAATCCATTAAACTCTGGATGATAATAAAAAAAGATAATTCGAAACATGACAATGTGGAAATTTTTTTAGTGGTTGGATTCATAAATTATATGTACATTTGAGTATAGCTAACATGCAACATCCAACAAGTCCATTCAGATTAGAATAAAACAACATTAAAGCAACATGTACAACTATTCATGAGTAACTGTCAAAAAGGTTGGGAATAGCGTTCAATAACATATGAACAAACAGCTATTATAGTAAAACTATCTGTAAAAAATGGGGAAATATGCAACTATCAACATAGTGCATGCACAAAAGCACAAGAATGATGACAACAATCTGAAAGTATCTACATGATGCACATTTGCAATTTCTATGATCCTCGGAGTAGATATAACTATCAATATAAGAGCTTCAGTCTATTGATACTCGAGATATATATTTATCCAGGAGTAGTTGGTTTTTGGTTGAGCCATAATGTTTCTCTTTTTAACTATTATTTTTGCATGCATTAGAACTTTTTTTTTTCTCACCGCCTATGACAAAAATCAAACCCAAATTTAATATATCTCATTTACAGGGCTATGACTGCATCCTCACAGTTTTATATTGGCTCTATAATGATAAGTTTCAGTTCTCTGTACAAAATATGAAACCAAGAAATATTCATTTTTTTAGATATAATCATAGGTTTAGTTTATTTATACTACTCTTAAACAAATAGTTATGCTTGATAGAGGCTAGTCCTGTAAAATAACTTTCAAACTCTTCAGTTGATTGATTCTTATACATTATTAGGATGTGGAGATATAGTATTAATATCTCACTATATTTATTTTTCTCTAGCAGACACAAGTTATGGATAGAAATAGAGGTTGGATGTATAATGCTTCTCGTGTAAGTGCCGAGTACATTGAAAAAGTGAATGACTTTCTTGATAGAGCATTTGCAAGAGCAGCTAAAGAGAATGAAATATGTTGTCCTTGTCGTGGTTGCTGTAATCATTGTTGGCATCAGCGAAATATTGTCTACGATCACTTGATTGTCAAGGGATTTATAGATAATTATTACAAATGATTTTTTATGCTGAGGATTTGCCATGAAGATTGAACGTCCATAGCGAGAGTGATGATGATGATGCACACACTCATGATGATGTAGGTGGATTACTACATGCAATTTTTAGGGGCACAATAGAAGAGTTTCCAGATAACGAAGAAGAAGGCATGAGGGAAGGCGCAGAGGAATTGACCGAGGATGCTAAGAAATTTTACAAGTTTGTTGAAGAAGGTCAGCAAGAGTTATTCCCAGGATGCTAACTTTTTCCAAACTCTCTTTTATAATTCGATTATATCTGCATAAGTGCATACATGGATTAAGTAATGAGGCATTTGATGATTCTCTAACCCTATGGAGGGAAGCAATTCTAGATATAAGGTTGCCAAAGTCTTTTTATGAAGCCAAAAGGATTGTCAAGGACTTGGGTATTGATTATGAAAAAGTACGTGTGTGCCCCAACGATTGCATGCTATTCTATGGAAATGTAAATGGGAAGTTGAATGAGTGTAGTAGTTGTGGTGCTTCTCGGTGGAAGCCCAAGAAGGATGATGTAACAAATGATTTCAAGCAACCATCCAAAAAGGTGCATAATGTTCTAGTAAATGTTTTGAAATACTTTCCTTTAAAGCCTAGAGTTCAAAGACTATTCATGTGCTCTCAAACTGCTAAATGTATGAGTTGGCATTCAAAGGAGCACATCCATGATGGAATTCTAAGGCACCCGGCTGATGGCAAAACTTAGAAAGACTTTGATGAAAAGCATCTAGAGTTCGTATTAGACCCTCGTAATGTGAGAATAGGGCTGATTAGTGATGAATTTAATTCCTTTCAAACAATGAGTATTGCGCATAGTACGTGGCCAGTTATTTCAATCAACTATAATTTACCGCCATAGATGTGCTTGAAAACAGAATATTTCATGTTATCTCTACTTATTCTAGGTCCTCAATCTCCTGGCAACAACATCGACATATACTTGCAGCCACTGATTGATGAATTGAGGGAGTTATGGGAAGTTGGATTGCTTACATATGATGCTTCTATCAAACACTCATTTCTATTGCGTGTAGCTTTGCTTTGGACAGTTAGTGATTCTCCAGGATACACAATGTTGTCAGGATGGAGTACTAAAGGCAAGTTGGCTTGTCCTTGTTGGAATTACAGTACATGCTCTGAGTATTTAAAATATAGCAAGAAGATGTGTTACATGGGTCATCGCAGATTTTTAAAAGACGATCACCCATGCTGATTTAATAAAAGATCGTTTAATGGTGACATTGAGCTTGGAAGAAAACCACATCATTGTCGGGGGACTGAAATTATAGATGAATTATCTGGTTTTGTCAATGAATTTGGAAAGAAGCAGAAGAAAAGAGCAGATAAGAATTGTCTATGAAAGAAAAGGTAAGCATTTTTTGATTTGCCTTATTAGGAGCATAATAGATGTCGGCACAAGCTAGATTTAATGCATATTGAGAAGAATGTTTGTGACAATATTGTTGGCACATTGTTAGATATGCCAAGAAAAATGAAGGATCATGTTAAAGCTCGCTTTGACTTACAACAAATGGGCATAAGACGAGATCTTCACCCTGTGAAGTCAGCTGATGGTCAGCCTGTTATATTTACGAAAGCTTGCTTTTCTATGACAACACAGGTGAAAGAAATGTTTTGCAAAGTGTTGAAGGATGCAAAAGTGCCTCATGGTTGTGAATCAAATATCTCAAGATGTGTAAACGTGAGGGAGAAGAAAATATCTGGGTATAAGACTCATGATGTGCATTTTCTCATGCAATATTTATTTCGAGTTGCATTAAGAAGAAATTTGCCTAGGAGTGTTGCTATTCCTCTTATAAGATTAGGTGCTTTCTTTAAGGGTTTATGCAGCAAAGTTCTCAAGTTACTTGAACTTAAATCCTTGTAGTCTGAGATCATAGAGATACTTTGTCAGCTTGAGAAATATTTCCACCCAGTTTCTTTGACATCATAGTTCATCTTCCTATTCATTTAGTTTAGCATATTTTAGATTGTGGGCCAGTCAACTACTTCTGGATGTATCCAATAGAGAGATATTTTTGTAGATTAAAGTCATATGTGCATAATAGAAGTGCTCCTGAAGGTTCCCTAGCAGAAGGATATTTAGCTGAAGAGTCTCTAACTTTTGCTCATTATATATGCATGATGGTGTGAAGACAACATTTAATAGATACACAAGTAGGTATGAGAGACTTGATGTAACATAAGAGATATTGCTAATTTTTCCTAAGATAGGTCATCCTTTGGGAGGAAAGAGGAAAAAAAGGGCAAAGCATTTACATTAGATAATGTTGACTGGGTTAATGCACATCGATATGCCTTATACAATTGTGATAACAATGAAGTTGATAATTATATTAGGTATGCTTCATTTACTTAATTATTACTTTTAATTTGATCTTGTTGTCCATATTTCACCTTATAGACCTATGTATTTTGTATTGTTACGCAGTGAACATAAACTTTTGCTTGAGAATCAGTCAAGAAAGAGAGGTAGAACAAATAAATGGACGGGAGCTGAAAAGCATAGCAATGACTTCACTGACTGGTTTAAAACTAGAGTATCTGAGTTGGAATCAGCGCCAAATTATCTAAAATGGTTATCCATGGGTCCTAATTTTGTCGCAATAAGATAAAGAGGCTATTATGTGAATGGTTGTACTTTCCACATCAAGGCGCGTGACGAAACATGCAAAACTCAGAATAGTAGTGTCTGTAACTAGTCAAGTAGATAGTTATGCAAATTCTAGGGACCATAATCCTAAAACTAGAGATGTTACTTTTTATGGCGTCATACAATATATCATTGAAATAGACTATTGGGGCAAATTTAGTGTTGTGCTATTCAAATGTGACTGGTTTCATTCGGAAAAAGATGAATGTGGGCTTACTCGTGTCAATTTTACTAACGAACACCATATAAATGACCCTTTTGTCATGGCATGTCAAGTTCATAAAGTTTTCTATTTGAAGGATCCTGTTGACGAGGCAAACAAGAAATGGCATTATGTTTTAAAGAAGCTTCCTAGTCACATTTATGATATCGACAGTGATATTGGTGCTACACATGGAGGCGACTATTGGGTTGAAAGTAGTGACATTGTCAGGAATTTAATCCCAACCACTGATGATGACACAAATAATGTGGGTTGGTGTAGAGATGATGTGCCGAGGTCCACTGTTGACATTCCTCCAAATATATATATTGATTCAGATAATGTAATGGAAGGTGATGAAGACAGTGACTTTGATGAAACAGACTGGGATTGGATGGAGTAAAGACATGGGACTATTTGTTTGGTTGAAAGAAATGAGCTTAGAACTTTTGAGTGTAATTTGTCATTTTCTTTATGTTTTGAGTATAATTAGTAGTTTAAATAACGAAATGTGTTGTCTGGTTATATAAGTAGTATCATTTTTTCCCCAAGCTTTGAATATAGAAATGAGCTTACCAAATTAGAGTTGCAATATATTTAATGACATATCTACTGTATCTCAATTTCTTATCATTTTGTTGACCAAATAGTTGATGACAAAAGCCTATTTGTAAACTAAACTTCTATATTGTTAATTGCTTACCTTCTTTCTATATTTGGTTATTCCCTAGTTTATGTACAAATGTTTTTTTGAATGAACAGGAACTAAACAAGGACATGGAAGATGGAAAAATTTGTGGATCAGCCTCTTCAAACAGAAGAGGTCATTCGCGGTAAGATTTATTGAAATTTATTTAACATTTTGTAGAGTTGGATATACTCAAACCCACTTGCTATGATTTGTTGTTATGAGAAACATGGTGCTGTCGTTATGATTCGTAGCGTATGGTTTTATTTGCTATGTAGCAATATGGAATGACACATTAGTCAATTTCTGTTTATGTAGCACCTAATAATTTTTGGTCAATTTCTGTATATTACTCAATTTTTTGCTGCTTCTAACATAACTCCCTCTGGAAAGAATAGGGTATCGGTTGGTTGATGGCATACATTTATTCATGATGTTACAAAACCCGGAATTTCACGTGATAGGTAGTTAAGTAGAAAGGGTTAAGGAGTGTGTGTTGATCTTTCTACAATCTAGCAATAATTCAAGGAAGTCCGTAGGTTTCTTTGTGCTTCCTTGTTTAGTGGTCTATTTATGACTAGCCTTTCTAACTTGAAAGATTACAATTAATAGCATGACATGTGATGTGTTATTGAATTATGCTGCAAATCCTATACTTACTAAGGTCATGATCTGCATGTCTGAGGTGGAGAAACATAAAGCATCTAATTATCTCCTTGTCCAATTAAAATACTACGCACAATGTTAGATACGCAACATCAAGATTAACCAAGGATCAGTTAAAAAATGATCAAGATGGTTTAGCAGTTTCTTTCTACTTATCTGTTGCTTTCGTTTTGGTGCACTTTTGTCTGGCTGCTTGTCTATTTTACGTTTTCGCTAAAGTTATGCTTCTTTGACTAGATTTCAATATTCAAAAGGGAGACTAGTTCCGGCTAGTTTGAATTTGTATACCTAAAATCAATGTGACACGGATGTTTACTATAAAATTATCGTCCAATACTTGAAACTTTGTTCTATATTAACTGGTTCTTAGTTGTTTAATTATTTGCATGCAAGTTTCTAATAGTCAGGTTGTTTTTTAAGTCCACGTTCCTTCTAATTGTGCAGACAACAAGTGAGACCAACAAAGCAAATCGTGATGGTCAAGAATATATACACATTACGGGGTCAATAAGTTTTGCCAGGATCCTCAAAAAATTAGTATTTCAATTGGTTTTGTTTAATATTATTTATTAACTGCATCCTTTTGTTTGGTTCGTTGTTACTATATTTATTAATATTTTATTTATCATGTCTTTATTATAGGAAATGGAGTTGGGAAGAACTCCAAGTGAAGCTGAAATGTTCATTGAGACTCGTAAAAAGAAGACAACACCACAAGGACAGAAAACAAACAATTTGATAGTAAGTACATGCCATATCAACTAAATATAAATTTTCATATATTGCTTTTTATGTCCTAATTTTCGGATAACATGCATATCAACTAAATATAAATTTTGCTAATGTAGGGTGCTTTAGAAGAACTCAAATCTCAAGATGAAGTTGATGATGCATGTGATTTAGTCAAGAAAGACGAACATCCCTGACCTGTACGCCTTATGGGGAGAGGTGTCACTAAAACCATGCTCCAGAATAAAAATAAAAAGATTGTGGACCCCTATGAGCAAGTTTCAGAATCTGTTGTTCAAACTATATCACAAAAGGTTGAGCAAGAGTTGACAAAAAATTTTGAAGCGCAGAAGGTAGATTTGGTTCAAGGTTTCGCCAAGCTCTTGACGGAAACATTTGGGCAAACAATTGATCCAGCAGCTATTGCAAGACTTGTTGCACACACGACATCATCTGAGGAAGCTAATAGTGCTTGAAATCATGATCGTCCTCGCTCATCTGGAAGCAATCATCATCCAAGAAATGAGGTAGTTTTTTCTATTGTTATATATTTCTTTTTCTTTTTTTTGCGTATATGATTAGTAATTTGGACTAGTTGCTTCTTTGGTTTGTGCCCATCATTTGATGGGTTTAGTCTAACATCTCAGGTTTTTGTGAAGCCAAAAAAAAACGTGGATGAGTAATCCACAGAACCTTTCGTGCTAGATCATTGATAGGATTTAACTGGAGGGAGGGAGTATATTATGCTTAATCCACAGAAACACATCTAGTATCCGTAAATTTCAATTGACATTACCATTAGCTGATAGCAAACTTATAACCTTGAGGTTATGCATTCATCTCAATTCATGCATTAAGACGTGTGATTTCAGTTTGGTGCCACCTAAAACAATTTCGTGCTGGATAATTGATAGGATTTAACTGGAGGGAGGAAGAGAGTATTACCCCGAGAGTTGAAACACTACCTTAAATGCTGAACAGTTTAAGATTAGCCGGGGTATAACGATGCTAGATCCAATAGGAAGTATAAATTTAAAATGCCAATATACTGAATTGGGACACATTTCAAGGTCATACCAGCTCTGAGAATTGGATAATTTTAAATCCACAATCCATAAAGACAAAAAAGTGATGCTCTCTGATTTAGGAGCACTTAGATTTTGAAGAAAATTTTTACATTCTGTTGGGAGCATAGAAGATGATTCTTTATTTGCTTCTCATGTTTTTTGATTAGATGATCAGGTGAATTTGGTAACTTTCTATTCCCTTTACCCATCAGTTAGCTTTAGCGTTCACAACACAATGAATACTATTGTAAAGTGTAGATGAGGAGGTTATATATAACGTTCTTTTATTGATGAATTTGGGAATTCAAACATTCATATTCATATATTTTGTATTTATTCAATTGGGAGAATCTTGTAATAAATATAATCTCATTTTATCTTTTTCATCTCAATTTATGCAGGAAAATTGATGGTGGCTGCAATAGATTAATTTGTGCGCGCTTTCGCTTACTATGAGATTAGCATTATACTGACAGTTTAGAAATTAGTTGTATCAATAGAGACCTTTTAGTTAAGTAGTGGACACTTTTTTGTTTCAATGAAAGAGGAATTTTAGTCATGTACTTTGGAAAAAAGAAAAAACTTGTATTGACTGTAATTATTTTTGCTGTAGCTTGTTCTAACTTGTAATGAACTATTCCTTATGTTTGGGTTGTTTGTTTGTAAAATTTGGAGTTTGATTTCTTTATTTGTGATATTAAAAGAGCAGATGTAAAATCATGGAGTTTTTGTTTTTGTTTTTGCTTTTGTTTTATTGGAAATCTGTAAGTGTAAAAACTGTGTAGTCGGTGAAAATTGAAAAACCGTCCCCCTTGCTATATAACCGTTCACATTATTGAAACGTAATAACCATCCCCTTCAGTTTGTAACCGTTGCAGTAGATCTAACATAAAACTATCCCCTTTGATATATAACTGTTTGCATAGATCAAACTTAAAACCATTCCCTTGGGTATACAAGCGTTTGCATAGCTCGCACCTAAAACTGTCCCCTTTGGTATATAAGCGTTGTATAGATCACACCTAAAAATGTCCCCTTTGGTATATAATTGTCGTAATAGCTTAAAACTAGAACCGTTCCCTTTGCCTCATACGCATTACGAAATGCTAAAATGTGAACCGTCCCTATAGTTAAACCGTCCTCCAAGGTTATATACACGCGTACGGTTCACGAACCGCCCTACTTGGGTCATGAACTGTCCCCTTAGACCAATCAGTAATGGTATCGAATGTTCAACCGTTTCCGTAGATCTATGGTGATGGTTTTGTTGTCTAGAGGGATGGTTCTAAACCGTCCCCATAGACCCATTACGTGGTAGTGTAGACGATTAGTTTCTGGTAGATTCTAGGATGCGGACCTTGTAAGCCTACTGAATCGGGTTGTGATTCAGGTGAACTCTTAGCATAGTGAGGAAGCCCATTCATGGGAAGGAAGAGTAGATGTAGGATTGTTATCTGAACCACTCTAAGAATCTCACATGTTCCTTGGTTGGCTTTGTGTTTCGTTGTTCACTTTTATTTTTCTATATTTTAGCTGCATGGTCTATGTTTTAGCAAAAAACCATAGCAAACCTATTCACCTTCCTCTAGGCTTGCATCTTAGATCAAACAAGTGGTATCGGAGTATCATTACCCATTTTTAGGATTCACAACCTGGGGTAGAGATGCCTAGTTTGACGGTTGCAACGTCTTTTCCTGAGGGACACGCTCTGAACTGACCCCCACAGTTCGATGGGACAAACTACATCTATTAGAAAGCCCGTATGTAAGTTTTTTTGTTGTCCACCGATTATGACAATTGGGTAGCGCAGAGAAAGATTATGATGAACCCACTACTATTGTAGGAGATGTTACAACCATCACCCTAGGGATAAGTGGACGGCACAGGACAAAAAGATCTTTTCTTTAAATTCTAAAGCTATGAATGCTCTCTATTGTTCCTTAACTACTGAAGAGTTTAATCATGTTTCTAATTGTATTACTGTGCAGAAAGTCTAAAAAACACTGGAGGTCTCACATGAGGGAACTTCACAGGTGAAAGAGGTGAAACTCACAATGCTTGTCAGCAAATATGAGAATTTCAAGATAAAGGCTTTAAAGAGTATTCAGGATATGTTCACCTGATTAGGGAAAGAATATGACAACAAAGAGTTGTGTAAAAAAAAATTTCTCTTTCTAGGGATTGAAAACCAAAGGTAACGGCTATTGATAAATTACAAAATTTTTCTAGCTTAATTCTTGAAGATCTTGTAGGTGATCTTCTCACGTATAAAGTTTGACTGAAAGAGAGAAACGATATTTATGAAGATGATTCCAAGAAGAAGTTGTTAGCATTGAAGGCCAAAAAGGAAAAATTTTGATCCAAGAAGAAGAAAGAAGTAAGCTTGGACTCTGGTAGTGATGATAAGACTGAGATGAGATTAATAGTTAGAGGATTCAAATCATTCCTAAAGATGAAAGACGGGCAAGAGTTTATGCAAAATAAATAGAATTAGAATTTCACTAAAGTAAGGAACATGAAATATGAAAATTCAGATTCTGAAATTATTTGTCATTGTTGCAGGAAACCCGAACACCACAAATATGAATGCCCTCTCAACAAAAGTTACTACAAAGCGAAGAATAAGAGATTCAAGGCGATGTTGTGAGATTTCTCAAGTGAAGATGAAGAATCAGAAAGTGACTTGAGCTCAAATAATGAGAGTCACTATCTCATAGGCAATGTCCATATTACAAAAGATTTTGAGGATGATAATTCGGATAAGACAATTTATTGGAGAGCTAAGGAGAATGGAAGTACATGGCATTTAGACTCAGGATATTCTCATCGCGTGACAAGTAAGAAAGATTTGTTTCTTAGTCTTGACAAGAAGAAGGTGGAGATGTGACTTTTGAAAATAACGATAAATGTAAGATTATAGGAGTTGGTGATATAGGTAATGATTTCTTTAAACTCCTTAAACTTTTACTTGTAGATGGTATAAGGCACAATATTATTTCCATTAGTCAATTGTGTGACAAAGGAGGAGAGAATTGCGAGCTTTGACATATGAGACTTGGACATGCGAGCATGAGTTTTTTGCAGAAACTCTCAAAGAAAGAATTAGTTAGAGATTTGCCTATCACTATTTTTAGGAGTGAGAGTTTATGTGAGGCTTGCACAAAAGATGACCTCTTTGTGATGAATCCAAATGATTATGTGGAAAGTGAGAATGAAGCTCAGGAGGAAACAAAGGACAAGAATGAGAAAACGAGGACAACATTGAAGACACTATTCCTGAAGCTTCAGAGGATACTCAAGATTCAACCGATTCAAAAAATCAGTAAATTATTTCAACAAGAGATCATCTGAAAAGAAATCGTCAACCACTTACTCGTTTGAATGATTACTATTGCTCAATGTCAACCACAAAAGTAGGTAAAGATAAAAAGTCATATTCCTTTCTTGATGAATTCTGTGTGTATGTGAATTTTATATTTGAGATTGAACCAAAAAATATGATTGAAGTTATAAATGATGAAAACTGGATAATTACATGTAAGAAGAGCTTAATCAATTCACAGGGAATAAAGTTGAGAATTTAGTTCCTAAACCTAAAGATCACCCTATTGTAGAAACTAAATAGGTCTTTAAAAATAAATTGAACGAAAAGGGTAATGTCGTAAGAAATAAGATTAGACTTGTTGCTTAGGGTTACAATCAAATAGAAGAGATCGATTTCGATAAAACTTTTACTTGGGTTGCTAGACTTGAAGCCATCAGAATTTTATTTATTTATTTTTTGTTATGAAGGCTTTAAAATCTATCAAAAAGCTATAAAAAGTACCTTTTTAAATGGGTACCTGAAGGAAGAAGTCTATGTAGAACAACCCCCATGGTTTCATTGATCATGTTTTTTCAGATCATGTATGTAAGTTAGATAAAGATTTGTATGGTCTTAAACAAGCATCTCGAGATTGGTATGATCATCTAAGTTCTTATCTATTTAAACATAATTTTAAAAAGGGACTTACAAACAATACCTTATTTTGTTCAAATTGTTGGTAAAGATATCCGTATTATGCAAGTATATGTTGATGATATTATTTTTGGAGCTACTAATAAGGATCTTTGCCATATATTTAAAAAGCTGATGTAGAACGAGTTTGAGATGAGCATGATGGGAGAGTTGAAATACTTTTTGGGGTTCCAGGTGAAGTAAACAAACGATGGAGTGTTTCATAGGAGAGGTTTGTGAAAGAATTTTTAAAATGCTTTAGTATGGATAGTTTGAAAGCAGCTTCAACCTTGATGAGTCCTTTAGTAAAGCTTATAAAGGTTGAGATGGGAGTGTCAATTGATGAAAAAAGATACAAAGGAATGATTGGTAGTCTCTTATATCTTACTGCTTCTCGTCCTGATATTATATGTTTTTTGTGTGTGTTTGTGTGTAAGGTTTCAAGCCACTCTTAAAGAATCACATTTGGATGCTGTAAAATAAATTTTCTGATATTTAATTGGAATGAAAAATTTTGAATTATGATTTTCTATGTTATTTCTTTTAATTTAGTTGGATATTCTGATAGTGATTATGCTAGGTGTCATATTGACAGGAAGAGCACTAGTGAAACTGTACATATTTTAGGACTATAGTTTCTTGGTCTAGTAGGAAATAAAACTGTGTAAATTTGTCTATTATAGAGGTTGAGTATATTGCATTAGATAATTGTTGTTCATAAGCCCTTTGGATGTTTTTGACTCTTCAGGACTACAACATCACCTTTAAGAAATTTCCTATTATATGTGATAATAAGAGTGCTATTGATTTGAGTAATAACCTAGTCTACCATTCATACACAAAACACATAGATGTCCGGCATCACTTTGTTAGAACCTTATTGCTAAAGTGAATATTCATACTGAGTTTGTCCCCACTGATCAACAACTTGCAGATATTTTTATAAAACCTTCACTTGAAGATCATTTCTCTAGGTTGAGACAAGACTTTGGTATTCTATCTCTTGATGTCTAGTATGTTGACTTTACTTGTTGTATGTACATAAATTTTTCTTGGTTTTTTAAATTATCTTTATTTTGAGGTTTTTTTGAAGATTTTTTTCCTTTTCCATTTTTTATATACTCAAAGCAAAACAAAAATTTATCTTTCTTTCTTGTTTTTTTTGAAAAAAAACTTCGAACATGCCTATGTATATGCATTTATGGGATGGATTTAGTTGATATTATATTTTGGTATATAGGCTTGATTATATCACACATGTTCCCATATGGTTTTTAAATCACTCGCTCTATATATATATATATGTGTGTGTGTGTGTGTGTGTGTGTGTGTGTGTGCGCGCGCGCGCGCGTGCCCGCGAGCGCGTGTGTGCACAAAGATATTTCTTAACACATTGTTCACGAGATATTTCATGTTATATTTTCACGCACATATTTTTATACTTATTATGTTTTGTATTATGAAATAATGGTAAAGAGTGTTTATAATTGGTTTATGAGATATTTTTTGAAATATATCAAAAGTTTCGGAGCTTATTATTTGACTTAATTTTTAGTGCACATATACATTTACGTGTGCAAAAGTACATTTGTGCTAAAAATATCAAGGTAAAAGACTGTAATCGTGAAAATATGATCAAAGATCCACACTCTAAAATTTATGAAAATTTGCGCGTATTTATTAAAATATGGTTAAAGACTCACACTCATGGATAAGACATTTATGCATATCTCAAAGGGTAGTCATCATGTATAGAACATTGATGTATTTAGGAATTCTATACGATTGAGGTGACATGGCAACACTTTGGTCCTTAGCTTCTAAGATTGAGATAATTCAAGTCTTATTCTTGCTTATTATTCTCTTTGATATATCTAATTTTCTCAAGTGAATTAGTATAATTCTTTTTACTATTTATTTCATATACTTTACAATGATATTTAATCATTTTGTGTGTAATTTTTATATGATTTGTCTCATATTCATGTATTTTATGATTGGAGTTTAATCTCGTGTGCTATATTTTCTATAAATTTTTGTGTGTACCGGTGTGTATTTCTCTTTCTTTCACTTTGGATAACTTTTATTTAGATTTTTCAAGTAAAAGTATAACTATTGGTGTGTTTTTCATCTTTTGATAATAACAAAAGGGGGAGAAGATTTAGCGTAAAGTTTGAAAATTTTGAAACATTTAAAATTTTTATTTATTTGCATGAGTAGAGTTTTTCAGCTAGTGTATTTTTCAAGTGGTTTCATGTTTTTTATTTGCTTTGAATTTTTTTTAAAACACTCGATGCATTATTTTAGTTGGAGTTGTTACAATACATGTACATGTTTACTCTTTTCATTAATGCATGAATGTAGGGTGAGTATTGCATATCTTTTCTTTTTGCATGAAAGTATGTTTGTGGTTTTTATTGCTGTATCTATATCTCAAATGTGCATGTTTTAGATATTTCAAATTTGAAGTTTGTTATTATCAAAATGGGGAGATTGTGAGGACGTAGTTCTAACAAACTCTCATTTGGTACTAATATTTATTTAAGATAAGTACAAGTAAAAATAGGTATACGAAGGTTATCAGGCAAAGAGACACAAAAAATAAGCATTTATGTTTATTTCGACATTGGAACCATCGATGGTCTAGAATGAACCATCAATGGTCAAGCCTCATCGATGGTCTACAGTGAACAATCACAAAAATTTTAGAAAGATATTTCAAACCATCAATGATCTATAGGCAACCATCGATGATGCTCAAGGAACCATCGATGGTCATGAGGAACCATCGATGACAATGACGAATTTTGGCAGGTTTGAAGAGTTAATCATAACTGTTCGTCGATCTCTTTCATTTCTAACTTCTACTATGATTTGGATATCTCTTTCATGATCTATGAGAGGCTATATAAGATTGACAGAGATGATTTTTGGAGAGTGTTCAAGGGTTTGAAAAAAGAGAGCTTTAAGAGGAAATTCTAAGGTTTAAGACAAAAATATTGATTTGTGATTTGAACCTCCGATTTCATCGTGCTCAATAACATCGAGTCATCTTAGCAAGAGGAATTGCCCTTGGAATCAAGATCTACACCGTTCTTCATCGAGCTTCGCTTCAATGTTTTGAAGAACGGTTTGCTTATCAAAAGGGTTGTAAGATCTTTTTATTTTTTGTGCTTAAACTATTTTTGGTAGTTTGTTTCAAACATGTTTTTATGGCGTACTCAAGCCGGTGATAATTGAGGGCTGGGACCAGCTAGGGCTAGGTGTTACTTGCTGTGGAGAGTTAGGTTAGACAACTAGTTTCGGGTAAATTCTAGGATGCGATCTTTGTAAGCCTACAAAAACGGGTTGTGAATCAGGTGAACTCTTGGTATAGTGAGAAATTCCTCTCGTGAGAAGGAAGAGTGGACGTAGGATTGTTATCCGAACCACTATTAAAATCTCGCGTGTTCATTTGGTTTTTTTTTTTTGGTTTGGTTGTTCGCTTTTATTTTTTCTATATTTCAGCTACACATTCTGTGTTTTAGCAAAAAACTATAGCAAACATATTCAAACCCTCCCCGCTAGAGTTGCATCTCAGATCCAACAGGTACAAAGTATTTTCTCCAATTTAAGATTCCCTAATATATTTTTGTGAACCAAAAATACGAACTAACAATTTTTATGGGGACCATAGACATCTAGGCCCACATTCCCCATTTTATGATGTCATTGGTGGGTCCAAATATAAAGTTGAGGGCGTCACGGTTAGAATTCAAATGGAGGACCCTTCGATTAGAATGTTAGGTCTGTGTCGTTTGAGGAAAATCTTCAGAGGTGGCGCCGCCCCCATCCCGGGAAAAAAAAAACCCAACCCCACACACACACCATACCCAATGAGCTGCAAGCACATGCTCCTTTGATTTGTTCATGGGTTAATTGTGAATAGGCCCTCTGCACTACCAAGTTGCGAATTAGAACCCATGTCGTTTTATTTGTGCGGATAGATTCCCTGTAGTACTTGCCCAAGTGCAAATAGACTCCTCATTGAACTTTTTTGGCTCTTTGAGTAATTTGGGTTCTATCCCCAACAATAGAATTACAAGGGGTCTATTCACCTCGCCAAAATATTTTTTTGACAATGGAATTGTATGGGGTCTATTCGCAATTGAGCGATACTACAAATGGTCTATTCACACTAGGGGTGGGTGTGGGCCGAACTAGTTCAGGCTCGTGACCCGACTCGTCAGGTTCAAGGCCGGGCCGGGCCTGACCTGGGCCCAGCCGAGTCAAAGTGGGTCGAGCCTACTTCTCTGATCCCAGGTCTGGGACTGTACCCAACTCGGCCTACGACCCGCCTAGGTGTGGCCTGGGTCTGACCCGGCCCACGGCCCATGGGTTTTTTGTCCAACTTTTTTTCCTTCTTTTTACCTCTTTAATTATAGTAAACTTGTATTTACAATTATAAAATTATTTCTAATATATTTTTTAATAATTTAAACTTGTATTAAACCTTTTAATCCTTCCAAGTAGAGAGTAACGAGCTTAAAGATCGCTACTTTGTTTCTCAATCAATTGACTAAAAGGCACACAAGCCAACGACTTATGACTTTTTGGATTTGTTAGCAGCTAGCTGTAGACCCAAATAGTTAAAGGAATAACTAGCCGAACCAAAAATATATCACGGGCCGATCCGGGTCAGGCGTGGGCCGGGCCTATTTCTCTGACCCCGGATCTAGGGCTGGACCCGGTCCAGCCCGTGACTGGGTATATCATGGGCCGGGCTCGGACCACTATAGGCCGGGTCGGGTCGAAACCCATGGCGGGCCGGGCCGCGTCAGCCCGTGGGTCGACCCTACCCACGCCCAACCCTAATCCGCACATAACTACAGAGTTGTTTTAATAGTATTAACGAAGAATACAGATCTTATCATAATACCTAACATGCGAACGAGATGTTCTTAATCAAAAAAGGATAGTTGAAATCTTCAAATTACGCTATAACTTCTCGTGAATGGCTCAGAATCTACTTCTCATATTGTGAGTGTTCTGCAAATTTCTGTAATGTACTTCAGCTACATCTTTAATGACAATTGTAAATATATTATTTGCTACATAGGTGTTGTGGTTATAAAAATATATGTAGCATGTAGAAATTTTCCTCTCTTTTCCAAGGAATGTTTAGTTGGATGTGGGGAAAAGTGAAAGTTCGTAACAGGTGAAGTATGCTTAACCATTTCGGAGGCTTCCGTTTCCATATATCCTTAAATGTAGAGAATTATTGCAATTAGTTATGTGGATCTATAATAGTAGTCCATTTAGGGATCCCATAATTAATTCTTTTTTGGGTGTACGTAAACAATTTCATTTCGTAAGGTCCACAGAAATGGAGACAGATTATCCGCTAATGACATGATATAATGTACTGTTTAGACTAATATCTGATAGATACGAGTGAGATATTATTATAACATATTAGTAGCATAGGATTATATTGTGGCGTATATGAGTTGATCTCATCAATAATATGGCACGCGATAGGTTAAGAAAATACCTATTATGCAATTTAATATTTTTTGCTTTTATATAAGCTGCAATTTGGGGAAAAAAGAGAGCTTTTACGGTCAATGATTAGTTTAAACTTAAGTTCATAGAATAGAATATAGATTTTAGGGGTTCTCGCAACTGTCCCCTCTTCTCTCGAATGTAAAAAAAAATTGAGGAATCCTTCGGTACCCTAATAATAGCACTTTATAAATAAAAAATAAACCAAAAATGGATGAAAATAGAAAGGATATTTTTATCCTTTCCCATTTGAATTTATTTTTTATTTTACTCCTGTTTCTCTTCCCAACCAACGGTTCATTACACTTAAAATTCAGGGGGACAAAACTAGAAAAAGCATTTATCGATTAAATTGAAAAGGAGCAAAAATGGAGTCAGCCATGGCCACATAATGATCAAGTGGGCGTATCGAGTCTTGTTGCAATGTAATCTGTTGGAGAAAGAATTCGTGAGGAAGAAGATGAGCCAAACAATGCAACCCAAATGAATTGCCCCTGGAAAGTGATGATAATGACAAATCAATTTTTAGAGCACCGAAGCTTTTGGCCAAAAAAAAATACTAGACCTTCCAAATGCCATTTAAAATCTTAAATTATAAGTGAGGGTAAATATATAATTAACTATATTGAATTACACTACCCAATCTGTGTTAAGACATTAACAGAACCGAGGAATCAATTTGAATTAACTAATAAGATTTTGGAGGACTCAAAGTTTTGAATGATTTCATAGGCTAATTTTAAAAATTACGAAAGATTTAAGGAACCGATATTTAAAAACCCGTACTTCATTTTTAACTTTATTACGTTTAGTCAGGTTTATACGAGAGAAATATGCTTAATTAATGTTGATTTTCATGAGTTGCAAATGAAGTCGTAAATATAACAGATAGAATGCAATTTTATTTTGTTCATTCTAACATAAAGAAGGATTTGGATTTGTTTTCCACTATTGAAAAATAGTGAAGAGACTATTACATTTATTATAGCTATCGATGTATCCCGTGAATAAATATGATTTATTTTAAATCTAGCATTTACCATATCTTCATTAATTCAACCCATTACTACTTTACACCCAAAATGATAACCACAGTCGCTAATTAAATAAATTAACAAGTATAATAAAAGCATTGGTCTCTCCATGAATAATGGAGTTCAAGTGATAAAATTTAAAACTGATCTATAAAAATTCTACACAAAATCCAATCTAACACA
>JBAKGM010000326.1:38575261-38621044 GCA_037177215.1 Asparagus racemosus
TTGCCAATTTATGAATAATATTGAATGTCTAATTTAGATTTTCTATAGTTGTATGCTATAACTAATTTAAGCTCTATGATCATTTAACTATCGCATTCTTCTTCATTTATGTTCATATATTTTCCTAGAGGGCCTAAACAATACAATGCTTTAAAATATTGACACATTGTATTCCAAGGTCATTGATATGTTCTTTCCACTCTGCAGAAGAATAACATATCCTTTCTAACAGCAGAGAAGACGTTTTAAAAAGGAACAGTTTTAAGACTACAATATTGAGCACAACAAGGGACTAGTACCCTTACCCAAACTCTTTTGATGCACATAGTGTTGAGAGTCATCGAAAGCTAACTGCAAACTGTATATTTTTTTTTGTCCATGCATCCTTTTCAGAGACTCTAATAATTGATGTGAATTTTTTTAAATCTTCAATACTATAATATTATTTGTTGTGCATCTAAAAATCTCCAATACCTCGTGCAAATGTTTCCTTCCTTGTATATATCAAATTTTACATTTTTTCTCCTCTACATGTGTCCTTATCCACCTCTTCAATTTTTATGAACTGTGAGGAGCAAGCATGTGCAACGCACGTGCCCTCCTACCTGGAATCACTTTATGAAAAAGTCCTAATTTTTATATTTTTCTTTTTTTTCTTCTTGTTGTTGACTTGTTGTTAGCTTATTATTCTTAACGTATGCTATTTGTAAGTTAAAAGTGGAGGCCTCTCACAAATTCTACATTTGATATGCTTAAGTAGTTCTTTAAGAAATATCGATCTGTACTTATTCTTTTGATAACAGGGGGATAAATCAGCTATTTCTCAAATCTACGTTCTGCTGGTTCCCCTTCATTAGTCCTTTTATTTAATTGAATTGTTATTTGGTGAGACAACTACATGAAGCCAGCACGTGCAACGCACGTGCCTACTTACTAGTCATAAAGAATAAAATTATATGACCTTTGTCCTCTTCTACTAGGAAAAGTTAACTTTCATTAATTAGCTATCAAACAATATTTGTATGTCTTTGCACGTGCCTACTTACGTGCCATAAAGAAGAAAATGATATGACCTTTGTCCTCTTCTACTAGGAAAAGTTAACTTTCATTAATTACCTATAAAACAATATTTGTATGACCTTCTGGTTTTTTTATTAGAAACAATTTTTCATTAGCTATCAACGCCTTGTACCACGAATATAGTTTGAGGAGGGCACTTTGCCGCCCTTTACATGGTCCAGCCTTTTGTAAGGAGCAGAAATCATGGGTAGATAATTGGAGATATTATTGATAAAATTTATAATTTTTCTACGTCCGTGTTTATCATTATCCCCTCGCTCGCGGTTCATGACCATAGAACTCGAGAGATTCATATTGACCCCACAATTCATGCTAAGCTAGTAAACTCTATACATAGCGAAGAGGAGCAACGGTAGCATGACATCAAGCTGTTTAGCTATCAAATTTTAAGGCAAAATGAACATGAATGCGGCAGCAGTTCTTGTGTTCATGCTTGCAGCTATTGGACACATGGCTACTCTTTCCACTGCTCGTTCCCATACAACTTATGAGCATCTTCTTCTCCCAAATTTCCAAGGTAAAATCTTACAAAAGCCCATAAATAATGTTAATTTGAAGAGTTAAAAGTTAAAAAAGTTATCTAGTACGTACATAATGCATTTGGATTCTCTCCACTGCAAAAAAGTAGTGGAGAGACCACTGCTTTTAATCCCAACCGCTTAATATCTAATGGGTGGTTGAGGTACATTCTAATCTAACGCTTACCCCCCACCCTATATTACACTCATTTCTAATTTGCACTGAAAGAAAAAATCATATCAATCTACTAAATAATCAATGATTATGATTAAATAATGGTTCCTCCATTACCTTTTTGGTAGTGGAGAGGATCTGGTATGTAATTTTGTCTTGCAATCCCATAAGAATGCTTTTGTTGTGGATATTGAAGAAATACACACTGAAATCAATATCACATCGTAAGAAAATCTAAACAATCACAGAAAAACTTTTTGAGCTATACAGCAAGTCATACGTCTGTGGACAACACCATATAAATCTTTGCTAATTAGATGAGAGGATTGTAGATCTTACACAAACGAGATCAATGATCTTTGGATTCCCACAGACGATATTCTATGGATTCTTCTCTTGTTTCTACATTCACCTAATGGCCTAGATCTGATTTCTACGTTCACCCAATGGCCTAGATCTGATGGACCAATCTCTTTTATACAGTTATCTCTGGAAACAAAGAAACTATTAACATACACTAAATAGATTAGAGTCCTAATTAAATTTGGAAATAGACGACACTATAGTCAGCCGTCAGCTGGTCAAACACCTAAGCACAATAACAAAATTTGGTACAATCTGCGGTCATTTTTCCCAAGAGCAAGGTTAGTTTAGATCACTCATGGTAAATTTTCGTGCCATCACCCATGGTAGCTGAGCTCGAGCTAGGCTAAATGTGTGGATTTTGGAAATACTCGATCTTACAATTCTTCATTCTTTTTCTTTTTGAATTATCATAAACCATACTTATTATTCTATTTGGTAATGGTGATTTTGCAGGAGAACAAGAGGTCACAAGTCACAAGAAAGGCCCTAGTTGCAACATTTGTGTCCATTGCTTGTCGACAAAGCCAAAAGCATGCATCTGCTTAGATATGGGTACACAGTGCCGACCAGGCTGCACAGGGTGTAAACCTTATCTGTTACCGTTTGATTTTACAGCTCGCTATTGTGAGGACATTGCCGTCTATACCTGCCAGACTACTGATGAAAGTGGACGCGGAAGCAAGCATATCGACATAAAGCATGTTAGTGTTAGAGAGAATGTGAAACAAAGTGTTGTGTCCACTAAATACATTAATACCGAGCTTATGATTGCAGATCCAATGACTAAAGGATTGCCGACAAAATAGTTTCTAAGTCATGTGGAGCTTATGGGATTGTTTAGCTCGTTATGTGTTTGTTTTTCTCTCTAATTGTTTTTTGACATGTTCTGAATATTCTTGAAGAATAAAGTTTGATTTTATTGTGCACGAATAAAGTTTTTATATTTAAATTATATCTGTTAGAATAGTTAAAGTTGGACCCGAGTGACTTGTAGGAAGTCATTCATACAGTTTGCTCATAAAGTTACTCACTAAGTGAATTTATGCATCGTGATACATGGAAGGAGGAGCTCGTTATTACTAATGACTTGACCGCTATGATTCATGCCTTAGATTCTTTATTTGACTAGGAGCTATTCGCTACTAAATGGATACATTTTAATTGTGACCATACTTCTATGTTAATTATGAGATATTTGTATCATATGGACCAAGTGGGAGAATGTTGTATCCAGGTAAAGTTGTGGCCCACACGATGCAAAATTATCTTTATTTGTTATGATATTTAAAATTTTTATATAATAAAAGTTATAGTGGATTGAGATAACATTTTATCTAGATTGTTTTCTTGATGGATGAAAATTGATTTTTAAAAAGTCTTATCTTTTTAAATTTCTAGTTATAACAGAAGGGTCCTAGCCTAATATATAAATAAATCCATAGTTCCTCCATCAGATTTAGGCTTTTTGGTATGGCATAGGCCAGAAGCTCTTTCTGTTTTCTTTATTTTATTTATTCTAACGGTGATCTAACTTTCATTCTTTGTTTTTGTATATACTCAGATTATCTCTAGTTTCGATCTAATTTTCTGAGTTGTAGATCTATCTAATTTATTCTAACGGACGACTTCACCTTTGAAAAAGGCACTCGGCAGCCCCACCACTTCAGGCTGGATGGTCGCATGGTCAGTAGAATTGAGTGAGCATGATGTGTAGTTCAAACGAAGGATGACCATCGAGGCCCAAGCCTTGGCCGACTTCCTAATTCAGTCGACCTCTCCCTTGAGAATGATTCACTAGAGTTCGATTCTTGGTGGTTGCTGAAGGTGGACGGGTCCTCTTGCAAAACCGGTAGTGGAGTGGGAGTGGTCCTGTGCAGCCCTAATGTGTGAATGCACGAGCACTCCATGGCTTTCACCTTCTCCGCCTCAAATAATGAGGCCGAATATGAAGCACTCCTGGCAAGCCTTCGAGCCACCTTAGCAGCAAAAGTCGAACGCCTCTATTTCTTGGCCGACTCCCAACTGGTTGTCCGCCAAGTGAATGGTGAGTACACGGCCAAACATTCGAGAATGGTCCTATATCTAAAGGCAGTCAAAGAGCTGCTATCTAATTTCAAAGAATCCGGGATCGCCCAAGTCCCCCATGCCCTCAATGCGCGGGCAGATGCCTTATCCAAGCTAGGATCAACTAGCTCAAGGAGCACTTCAAGACCCATCTACATAGATACCCTCAAGCGCCCCAGCATCATAGAGGCATCCAAGCCAGCCTTGCAAGTCGAGCCACATGAGGAATCCTGTAGGATGGATCCAATCATCCAGTACCTGAAAATGCAGACCCCTCTAGAGAATGCTATCGATGCCCGTTGTTCGCAGAGGAATGCTTGACTCTACCTCATGATGGGCAATCAAATTTACTGAATGTCGTACTCTAGCAGTGGTGTAGGGCCCTATCTCCGTTGTCTTAGAGCAGTTGAGGCCGACTAAATCGTCAGAGAGATCCATGAAGGGATTTATGGAAACCATCCTGGGGCCCGAACCCTTGCACAGAAAGTCATCCACCAATGATATTACTAGCCCACCATTTTAGCCGAGTCCAGAAGACTCGCTTCTCACTGCCAGAAGTGCCAACTCATATCAAGAATACCCTGAGCTACCGCCGCTGAGCTCACTTCCATTCTGAGTCTAATTCCATTCGCTCAATAGGGATTAGACTTGTTGGGACCTCCCCAATAGCCACGGGGTAGTGAAAGTTCCTTGTCATGGCCATCGACTACTTCACTAAATGGATCGAAGCCGAGCCCCTGGCCAAGATTAGAGAGAGCAATGTCACAAATTTTGTGTGGAGATCACTCATCTGTCGATTCGGCATTCCCTTATCTTTCATCACTGATAACAACACTTAGTTTGACAAATTTTGTGTGGAGATCGCTCATCTGTCAAGTTCGCCTTAGTCACCCGCCCAAAGTGTAATGGATTCGCAGAAGCTACCACAAATGCATCCTCCAAGCCCTGAAAAAGATGGTGGACAAGGCAGCTGGGAGTTGGGTCGACGAATTGCCCTCGATCTTGTGGTCTTATCGCTCAACTCATAAGAATTCAATAGGGGAAATTCCCTTCAAACTAGCCTATGGAGCCGAGGCAGTAGCTCCCATCGAAGTAGGCATGCTGACAATACGACTACAGCATTTCGACGAAGACTCAAACTCGGAAGGGCTCAGAATTGGACTCGACCTCATAGATGAAGTCAGAGAAAAAGCCCTCCGAACCCAAGTCATCAATCAGCAGCACATTGCACGGTACTACAATAGCAGGATAAGGCCCTGAAGATTCAATGTAGGCGATATCGTCCTTTGAAAAGCCATCTTCGACAAAGACACCAAGTGCGGCAACTGAGCCGCCAATTGGGAAGGACCTTACTCAGTCATGGTAGAATTACGCCCAGGCACCTATTAGTTGAGAAGCTCTGATGGCAGGATCTTTTAACATCCTCGGAACATTGAGCATCTCAAGAAATATTTAAGCAATTTCGAATGAAAAGTCATTTGTAATATAAAATCTTTTTGGGATCTAACTCTCTATGATATACTCATTGTCTTATCCTTACAGGAGCATCAAACTGAGTCTTCACTCGATCGACAACTATTAATACCTTGGCATCCTCCAAAGTCCAAGGCTCGTACACTAAGACCTTGGTGTAATTGTGACTAAACCCAAAGCACGAAGCCTAATCAAAAAGCCTTTATACCCTTTCAGGATAAAACGAAGGCACTCCAACCAATCGGTCAGCTTCAACAAAAAGACATACCAAGACATTAGTATCTCACGAGTAAAACCAAGGCACCCCATGGACAAAAGCCCTTGGTACCCTTTCGGGATAAAACCAAGGCACTCCAACCAATCGGTCAGCTTCAACAAAAGACTTGGTATCACTCATAAGTAAAATCAAGGCACGTCACCCTACCCAAATGAGTTGCCAAAATGAGATACAGTACTCACCAAGCATGAGGCAAAGTCATCTCAGCATAAAAGATCGACTCACTTCAATCACGAGCCTCTCAAACAGCTCCAAGACAAATGAATAAAACATATGAACAGAATATTTGCAGACAAACAAAAGCTTTGGATTTTCATTCATATGTCGAAACATTTACTTCATCATTTACATCCACATTTATAGAACAAAACAAAAAATATATACACAAAAAGTGAGGGTGAGGTATCCATCTCTAATTGCTCTCAGCTTGGGTTAGAAGTGGGGTTCGGCAGAGCAGCACTCGATCAAGATCAGCAGTAGGAGCAGCAGGAGCAACATGAGGGGCGACCTCTTCTTGGGCGCCCCTTGACTCATCATCATCACTCCCATCATCCACCTCCAGCGTCACTCCCCCTCCCTTCGTCCCAATCTTCTTCAAGAGGTCGAGGCAACCAGAGACGCGAGAGGGGTAGAGGCTATCGGAAGCGGGTCGGGACTCAGGAGGGAGCAAAGCCAGGAGATAATCAACGCCTGCCTTACAGACCAACGACACCTCCACTTTCCCCATGGCGGTACTTCTCCACCACTTCTGACTCATAAGCCTCTAACTCTAGGAAGGCGATACGAGCCTCTAGAGCTTGGATGATAGCTCGGGTCATCTGATGAGCTGACCGCTTCTCCTTAAGGTCCAGCTTCAGGTTATGAGCTACGAGGCAATTTGACCAAGCGCATTCCTGGGCTTCGAGCCTATGGCACTTCTCAGACTCGACCTCCTCAGTGAGATACTTGATTTGGTCGTCTTGCTCGATGATCCCTTGTTGAAGATGGCCAATCTCCTCCTTGAGCTTGGCAATCGTGGCTGATTACTTGGCTCGATGCTCTTGCAGCTAATTCAAGACCCTAAACTGAGTCGTCAAACTTGAAGTACAACTCAAGACGAGACAAGTTCAGAAATAACTAGAAAATACCTTTTATTCATATCATTTAAAATAGCCACAGGGATTTACATCTACAAAAATATCATTTACAGAGATACAAAAATCCTAGGAGATTAAGTCGAGGGGACTAGAAGAGATCCATTCCCACTCCAGGAGTCAAAGGCAAGGAGCCGCTGGTGGCAGGTAGCGAAGGAGTCGACTGGACTTCCGACTCAGCCCAACCATCCTTTTTCTTGCCTGAGCCCTCGTCGGCTTCCTTGGTGAAGCCCTAGCCCCCTTCCTCGACCTTCTCGTGGGGATCCTCATCGGCCTCATCATCCGACTCCTTGTCACTAGCATCCTGCTCTCCGAGATCAAGCACCCTGCCCTACTTCTCTATGTCCAAGAGTATGTCTAGGTAGTTGGCAACTCTTGGCAGATACTAGAAGCGGTCTGGTAGGCTCTTCACCTAGGCTGGGAGTTGTGCCTTGAGGTAGTCGAACCCCTCCTTACAAGCTATCACCACCTCCACTTTCCCGAAGATGTCGTGGTGATACTCTTCTACAACTTCCGATCGATGAGTCTCAGATTCTAGATAGGCGATGCGGCTTTGAGCCTCAACTAGAGACACCTCGCGCTGAGCGTACTCCTCTTGAAGATTCATCCGAGCCAACTGCTTCTCCTCTAGCTGGTCCTTTGCATGATGAATAGCTTGATGCTTGGCCTCAACCTGCACAAGAGCATGGTCTCTCTCCTGTAGCTTCCATGAGACCTCTTCGGATGAGTGCCTTGCTTTCCTCTCGCTCTCACGAAGCTCGCATTTAAGCTTCTTGATCTCAGCGGACTTCTAGAGATCTGAAGCTTTGAGGCTCTCAATCATTCTTTCCCGATCCTCCATCTCGTAATGCCAGTCCCGTAGTTCATCCTCCTTGGTTGACAACTCCTTGAAAGCCCTCTCTAGATCGACCTCCATGTCAGTCTTTCGAGCTTCTAACTCACCTAGGAGTTTGTGATAGGAAGTTTGGACCCGCTCCATTCGGCCAAATATCTCCTGCTCTATGAGAACCCTGCGGACCAAGTAGCTCTAGAGGCTTAGATGAAGGCCGATGTTGGGGACCTCAGCCAAGATACCTTCATCACGAGGAAGACAGAATTGCTCCATGGCTCTCGATTGAGAGACACAAGATTCCAGGACTAATCCCCTCGTGTTGAGATAGTGGGCAAGCCAATGTCTATGCTTGGGAGACGGTTCCCTAACATACTGAGGGTCGACTCTTGTGGACTCTATCAGCAACATCCTGTGCATGTCCGAAGCCTCAGGCTCAATCTCATCAATGCGATGAGGATAAGGCTAGGCGAGATCCTCTAGAGGAGCCGCCTCCTCTTCAGCCGCCTCTTTCCCCTGGCTACGAGTTGGTTCGGCAGGGACATTGGGAGATCTATCATCCTCTGCTTAGGCCTCGATCTCGGCCCTTATCTCCTGCTGACTGGCCTCTTCCTCCTCTTCTCGAGCCGAGGACCCCTCATCCACATGGATGACTTTAGCCCCTTCCCCCTCGATCGTCCTCCTAGGCCCCTGGCTTCCAACCTTCTGGAACTTCCTCTTTCTTTCGACTTGAGAGGCTGAAGGCACCTAACCTGCTAATATGGCCGCTATGTCAGCTGTCTAGGCCTGAGCCGCTACACCCTCCTCAGAGGCCAAGTCTTGATGAGGACCCTTTGCAGGCATCACTAACGACCCTGCATGGGCCCTAGCTGGTAGAACTCATGGCACCCTAGCTACCTCCTCTGAGCTGAGAGTCAGCCTAGTCGCCCTCTCTTTATCCCTAGCTATCGGAGCCACAGAAGAGATGCTGACCACCCTCAAGACGGAATTGTCGAGCAAGTGTTCCATCTTGCAAGAGCCAGAGTACGCTCAAATTAGATTGAGAGTTTCCTTCTCGTCCTTCGATAAGTCCCTCGCCATCAAGGCTCCCTCACTATTTCAGGCCTGTTGAAGCAGCCCAGATCTAAGTTGTCCCTCATGACCCAAATGAACTTCTCCTCCCGGTCCTTGTTCGACTCAGGAGGATCGTCAACTATTCTAAATTTTCCCATTGCTTGAAAGTGGAAGTGGGGTTCTTTCTGGTGCACTTTGACACCAATCAGGTGACCCATCACCTTCAACGACTGTGAGACCCTCAGCCAGTAGCAGATGACCATGACCCCCACCAGAGTTGCGATCGAGTTCAGCTTCATTTGCATTGGCTACACCCCAAAGCAAGGAAGGCTCGGCAGAGGAAGGGGTGTATAGGGAGCAGCAAGCCACACTCCAAGTTCTTGATGTACAGCGGAGCCCGGCTTTCATCATGGTCATAGATCGCCTGCGATCTCGCAGGTGCCGTCAGCTTGTAACTTCGGGGGATATCAAATTTTCCCTGAAGTGTTGGTAGTATCGGCTACATCACCTTTGAGTGGATCTCCACCAACGTCTCTTGTCTAGGGTTGAGAGCATGGCCCGCCATTGGTGCTAGCTTCAGGTGAAGTAGAAGAAGATGATCGGAGAAGTTTCTGAAGTCAAAATACAAAGTTTTGAGAAGCAATAACCACCGTCGCAGACAGCACTACCCGTATATATATACAGTTGGGTGACAGCTATCGAAGCCGCAACATCTGGATTGAATTTATACCAACGGCCTAGATTTATTCCAGAATCTGAAGCGGTTTCTCCTGAATTGAGGCAGAGCATACCTGCCTTGGGCAGCCGATGATCAGGCAAAGAACCAGAGGCGCCAGCAGTCAAAAGGTGTTCAATGGCGTCAGCCACATCGCATCTGAGAAACTTTTTAGATCCCTTCATAAATGTATCTCGTGACTCAGTGAGACCACAGTATCGTTTCAATCGGACCCGGCCTAGGCTGACTCCAAGCGAAGAGGTTAACTGTTATGGTGTTTTCATTACTGAATATTAATCTCCACTCAAAAGCAGACAAGTGTCCCGCATTATGCTAATCAAGCCAGCTTAGCATTCTAAGAAGATTAAAGGACCAGCATGGCTGACTCAATCGAGCCGGCATCTCGAGTAGCCGAGTCAAAATGTGGTACTTGTCGACCGCCCCCTTTGATCGACTCAAGGTGAGCCACTCTCGACTACTTAGGCGACCAACCTCTCGCATAACTGAGTCAAAAGGTGGTACCTCTCGTCTCTCAACCAGACGAGTCGAGAAGCGACTGTTACCTTGGGAACCTCCTATTGATAGCCGATCACCATCACCATAGCTGCCATTAAATGCATAACCGGTGCCATTATTTCTCCATCCCTAATAGTCTTTAAGACACATTGGACCATGCTGGCACATCATATCTCCTGTCACTTCACATTAAACGCTGAGATGACTTCCTCACCACTCGGCGGCCGACACCTATAAAGCAACACTGACTCAGCCACTAGCTCTAACTGGGCCAAAGTTACCAGACTACCCCTCTACTACTAGAAATAGAGGATAGTTTTAGCATAAAGGTAAGCAATTTTCTACTACCTGAAAATAGAGATCTCTTTCAGTTCTTCATTTTCATCCCCACTAAGAACATTTACTGACTTGACCGTCAGAGGAATAATTGGAGAACCTAACTCTGCCCTCTTACGGGTGTTCCCATGTGCAGGGACGAACAACTTATCTCCGAATTCGATACCCAAAGGAGTTAGAGGACCTTGATCATCCTAAATACTCACACTTAACTGTCTGTTTCATAACTGGACATCAACACTTATCATGTGGGAATCAAGTCAAATGAGAATGGTATTCTCATGTTTGGATGCAATTAAAGAATGAAGTGGGAATGAGAAACTTTTTTATTTTTATAATGGATAATTAGTAAATAATCAAGACATATTTGAAATTTAACACTTAAGTGGGAATGCTCATTCTCTATCATCTCATTTGGGAATCCTCATTCCCTCTCATTCCCTCGTGAAGTGGGAATGAAAAGAGAAGTGGAAATAAACATATCATTTCCACCCATTCCCGAGTATCAAATGAGACATAAAAGTAATAATAGAGTATTGGAAAAATTTTACTGAAGTTTCAATCTCTCCCCTCATCCGTCAACTTTAAGAGGGCTACAGAAGGCGAAGAAATTTGTTTTTTTTACTCTCTCTCCCTCCCCGCTCTTCTTATTGATTAAAAATTATAAATAACACAGTTTTTGGATGTTTACATTAAAATCTTTTACCCTTTTCCAAGTAGAGATCTTATCAAAACCACCCCTATAGGAGTGGGAAATCTACACCATTGACAAAGTAGCCATAATTTCTTAATTGCTCCTCTACCTATCGGTAAATAGTTTAGATCACTTCATTTTATAGAGCATTCTGATAAAATCCTTGCTAACCCTTTTGCTAAGCCTCCTAAAAAGAAACCTAACTCACCACAAGGACTATGCGGAAATAGTTCTGATGGATTTTGTGAAATTGACCCTTTTCTTTGCCTCCCTGTCGTCCGTCTCACGGCGGATCCCATCCCTTCCCTTTTCTTGCAGAATCAGCCACGTGTTTCCTTTCCAGATTCCACTCCAACGTTTCCGTTTCCAGAGGGAAAACAAAAAAGCAAATATAATCAATCCTCCCGCCGTCACGAGGGTAAGAATGACGATAAGATGAGCACATAACATACTCTCTCTCTCTTTTTTCTCTCTCTCACGCAATAAATAAGCTGACGCAAACCCAATTTTCAATTTTCTCTCTGCTTCGTCTTTGCTTCTCTCTTTCACCCACCACCCAAATTAAAGCATGGGGAAACATGAGAAGAATCAAGCTCCCATGGAGTTGGAATCAGAGATGGAGAGGCTCCCTCTAGACCTCCTAGCACATATCTTCACCCTCCTCTCCTCCTTCAGAGATTTAGCTCAGTAATTCCTCTTGATTCTCAGTTTTATGAAATGGGTTTTTTCCTCCATTTATTTACTTATATTGTTTGTTTCTTGAATTGGGTTTTTTTGTAGGGCGAGTGGGGTTTGTAGGAAATGGAGGAGAGCGGCGGAGCAGTCGATGGCGGGGAGAGAGAAGCTCAGCTTCAATGGTTGGAAGATGGATGATGAGTCAACTGCTCGGCTTGTCCGAGTTGCTTACTGCCTGAAGGAACTTGACATGTTTGTACTCTCAATTATTTATCTATTTTTCTCTCTTTTATATGATGTATCATTTCTCAATTCGTTGCTTTTTTATCTTGTTATTGTTCGTAGAATTGTTTCATTTGGGGGAATATTAATACTTGTGTAGTTATCAACAAATACTCAAAGGTGTTGCTTGGCGATGGGTTAAATGGGTTGATGAGGGGTTAAAGGATAGTCAATCTCTCCTTAACCTGCCAAACACAACATTTGCACAAGGAAGAAAGAATAAACTGAGATAATCCATCATAATTTGCCAAAAACAGAAAATCAAAGAGCTAAGATAACCCTTTTAAGGGGTTAAAAGGAGTTAACCCCTCGAAATGGTGGGTTGACAAACCCACATGTTTGGACAGGTTAAAAATAACAACTTTATCTATAAAGAAAGTAATAATAACCTTTCTCTTATCAAACCCTTAAAAGCTCAAGGGCTAAAATAAAATTTGGTTAAGGAGTTATGGGTTAACTAGCTTAACATCCTTCCTTGAACCTTCACCAAGCAAGGCCTAAGGCATTATTCATGTTCAAGTATGTATATTTCCTGATTTGGTGGTTAGGAGGCAGAAGAAAACAGTTCGTTTAAGGGGTATTTGGTTGCTTGTAGTTGGAGCCAGATGTTGCTTCAGCAACATTGCACTTGTTTTTTTTTTTGTGTGGTGTTTTTGCAACAAAATTTTGTTCTTGTACTTGCAACTACATTTGAGACCTCAAATCATGTAGATGAAGCTATACTCAAAATTATGAGAAATGTATGTCCAAGGATAGTCATTTGGTCATAACGATCATGTTTTGATTGTTTCTACATTTATAAATAGGAAAGTAGGCAAACAACAATAAATTAGTTTTAATTTATTGATATAATTAGACTGTTGCTGAGCAACATGTGGCTGGGGGTTCACTAGTTTTCCGACTCCAAGAAAAGGCATCCGAGTTTTCAGGAAGTGAAATATCTAAAGATATAGAATTAGGCTCATATTGATCTTGCTTTTGGTTGGTTTTTATCAATAACCAACCTTGAGCTCAGAAAATATTAGCTTGTGGCTCGTTGAGATATGCTGTGTAGGATACCACTTTCTATTGTCATTTTTTAGCTGCGGTAGGTTCAGCCCGCAATGATATAATAGCATACTTAACCTTAGAAATCCAAGACTACATTAGATTTATATATTGAAGGCAATTTTTCAAGGCACAAATCATGGGGGTACTGTATATGTTCTCTGATTTGTGTATCTTGAGAAGAAGAAGAAGAGAAAGTATTGTTCTTCCCAATTTGAATAGTATGAGAGCTGTGCTATTAGTATGCCAGAATTTGTAAGAATGACAAGCTTGGAAAAAGGAAATAACCTGAAGTGGCTAGCAAAAATACTGGATTCTGCAGGAACAAAAAGGGGGGCTAAACTTATTCACAACTTTTGTCCACCTGTACTGACTTTACATTAACTATACTACTATTCTTATTACGATTAAAAGATGAACCTAAGCTGGAGACTTCTTTGTACGTAAACACTTTGAAATTTCAGTAGATTATTGAGGAAGCATCTACTCGTTTTTGAACCTTTGCACTATCAACATAATACCTCATGAAACTGACAGGTTATGAAAGCTAATCCAGATGACATTTCTTAGCAATCTTAACATTGTTCACCTGCACAAGAAAAAATGGAATAGTACTGCAGTCTTTTTTAGATGGATGACTAATATTCACGGAGAGCTGTGCACAAACATCAGTAGTCATCATTTATCTGCAGTCGTATCCTCTGTGATCTCTAATCCTGTAACTAAATGAAAAAAGTATCTGTATGTCACTGTAGCAATGAATTCTGAAACAATAAATTTCATTAGTGTAAGCATTTTCTCTGAGTAGTTATATGATTATTCTATTTTAATTCGCTATGTTTCTGTAGTTCTCGCAGTTGCTGGGGTTGTCACATAACTGATGCAGGGCTCTACCAGATATCTTTGGCAAAGTGTGCCAGCAGCCTGACATCTATATCCTTGTGGGGTATGACGGGTATCACTGACAAGGGTGTGATTCAGCTGGTACTAACCTTCCCATACTTTTAAATACATTAACCATTTATTTGTTAAATCCCATAACTCCAGGTTGTAGTTTCTATTGAGATTCGTGCATCACTGACTGTGAATTTCCTATGCATTTTTTGTTTGCGCTGCCTAGTCTTTTATAGGGTAGTTTTACAGATCTCATATTTAAATTTAAGACTAAATTGCAGATAAGTTGCCTCATCTATACCTTGAGTTGCATTTACGCGCTGCCTAGTCTTTTATAGGGTAGTTTTGCAGATCTCATATTTAAATTTAAGTCTAAATTGCAGATAAGTTGCCTCATCTCTACCTTGAGTTGCATTTATCACCCTTCAACTATTTTAGTAGCACTTAGCACCCTTGGATTCTCACTTTGAGAGGGATAACGTTGCAGACTTGCAGCTAACCCCCCTCTTTTTATGAATCTCGGGGTATCACGTGCTAGTAAAATAGTTGAGGGGTGTTAAGTGCAATTCAAGGATTATAGGAGGGGGCTATCTGCAGTTCACCCTAATTTAATTCAAGACTGTATTGCTAGATAATGATGCTATTTGAACCTCTAGTAGGTTATGTGTACTCTTGAGGATTTCTGTTGATATTTTCCCTTTTTTCTTATGGATCATTACTTATGATTGCACTGCAATCCTGTGACACCTTTGAAGCTGGATCCAGATTCCAAAGTTTGCATAGTACTTGTGGTCTCAGAAGCGGTTACATCTTGAACAAATTTTCTGTGTGTAATAGAAGAGTTTGTTTTTGGTTAAGATTTTGATTATTTTAGAGTGAAAATGAACAAGAAGTTGTTTTAATGTAACTCAATGTCCAACACTATAGCAGTTTTCTTTCGTGCCAGGTCAATTTACTTTGTATAACATCAAATCTAAGCCCCGTTAGATCCAGAGGCCTATAAAGGCATTGGTGGTCAAGAGTTGGGTAGAAAATAGACTATATACCAAGAAAAGGCCCGTGGCAATATGACAAATGTAGCTGGTTTAGAATTATAAGGCAGAGATGAACAAAGTAATATTGATGGTTGGGGAGCTGCTATGAAGAGCTAACAGGGGTGGAAAGACTTGAGTGGTTATATGTTTCTTATATAATTCCATTTTATTCGTTAAGACTAGAACATGAGTGTCATGCCTTGGGCCCGCGAGCCTGTTGGCGCGATGTAAGCCATAGGACCCACTGAGTGCAACACATGAATTGGCCCAATCCACTACCAAAATTGACTAGTCAATGTTGCACTTGACTCCTTGGACTTACATTATAAACCATTCAATCACTCAATCAATATCTGATGTGGGACTAAATCTTGGGGCATCACGAGTTTACCTGCTTTGTTAATATTTACTTTTACATGTAGCGTGCCACTCAGCCACTCTTATCAAAGTACCTTAGATGCAAAACCAACAATATGCAGTCTTTGATCAGAAGTGTTTCTTGTAGCATGGGTCAATATCAGTAATCTCTTTAAGCGCAAAGCTATTCTAGTCAAACACAACATCTAGTCTGCATGATTTTTCTCTTGTATGGCTTCCGTTTCTCAAGCCCTTTTACCGAGGTCTCATTAGCAGCTTTGGTTGCTAATCAAACTATTCCAAATTAAGATATGTTTAAAAGTAAATTTTTCATCTATCTCCTTTTTCACTTTAAGGCAAATAATATGGCAATAATTGAAGAGAGAAATCATCTATCTGATACAGCAGAGGTGCATCTTAACAATCATGATGTTCCTATTTGTCCATGGGAAAACCTTACTGTTAATTTTCTTGTAATGCCTGAAGCATTGTTGAGATTCTTTAGTTGCTTGGACCATTATCAAATCCACACAGTCACGAAGCCACTAAAGCTGTTTGTGCCTATTTTTTTTCTCTTAGCATCTCTATGGGCTTTAAAAACTATAGAAAAATAGCTATCAGATTTTGTGGGAATTAAAGGAAGTGATACTTAGGATCGGAGTTGGCTTTTGAATGGAGTAGTAGGCTTTGGAGCGGTTCTTTCTAATTCTTGGTTGTAAAAATAAATTCAGAACTTAGAAGGAGGGAGACAGAAGTGTACTAACTTAGTTGTGTAGTGGACAGAGCTGGAACCACTAAAAATGCGACACTTACTTAGTCTTGGTATAGCACAAGTGTAGGTGATCAGAACCCAAAATCTTGATTTGTTTCCTTCTCAAATGGTAGTCAGAGTTTGGCGCAGCATGAGACTATAAAGTTTTATATGAGACAAAAGCCAGCTAAAATGGTACTAATTTGTGGAAGCTATGCATTTTGATGAAAATCACTGATAATTCACTCACGGATCTGTATGGTCATATTCTAAAAGGAATAGAAGAGGATGTTAAATGGAAAGATTCAAAGACTTCATAAAATTTGAAGCTTGACTTTGGTATTCAGAGATGACCTACATTACAAAGAATGAATCATGCATCACAACTTTCTGTCTTCACGAGATATATGATAATCTATATGATATAACAATATGCTTACAGCCCACTGGTGGAGATATAATGGTTGGACATTGATGTAGTTGTTTACTTCATTATGAAAGTCATGTTGATTGTATGATTTTTTTAAATCATCATTTTGGCAATATTTGACACCATCCTTAAATTCTCATGCAGGTTTCAAAGACTACTTCCTTACAACACCTGAATGTTGGTGGTACATTTATTACGGATGAATCTTTATTTGCCATTGCAAACAGTTGCCGACATTTGAAGGTACATATGGCAAGATGTTGCAATAGGGGATTCTTTATTTTGCACTGAATAATTCAAACATTCGTATACTGAATTATAACCATACGTGAGTAACTTTTTTATTTATAGTAATATTACCGTTTCTCTCCAGATTCAGTGATCAAAATCTGTCTTCATATTACAAGTATGAAATCAAATTTACTTGTTTGAAATTATTGATCTAGTTTCTGATTTACGGTTTTAATGATGTGCACTGTTGAGACTTAAGAGCTTTCCACTTGATTAATATAAATATTTAATATCTACTTTCCTGATTAGTGACCAACTTTGATTACGTCTGATAGTACAAATTACAAGAATTATTTAAGGATTGCTTATTCACGGAACTTTCCAAGCCCATTAGCTCAAAGATTTTTCAGACAAGTTCCATCCTACAACTAAAATTTTTAAACATCTAATTGAATAGATTTTGACCCTACTAATTGTTTGTGATAGACCTCATGTTCAAATATATACATGAAATTTGTGCATATCAATTCAGATATTTGGTCTGTATTCGTTGTATGAGCAGCCTCCATAAGATCGATAGATAAAAGTTTTAAGCTGTTGTGTTATAAATTACTCCTACAAAACCATAAAAAATGCATTCCTCGTTACACAATACTCATACATGTCCCTCCTACATAACCGTTAAAAATATGCTCATACATCTTGAGAATTTGAACTAGTCTAATCTACTTAGACCGAAATGTTTCTATACATCAAAACAAGGACATGGTTTAAGACAGATATTTGTAAATGACTGTTTCAAATACTCAGGCTATCCGTCTATGGAGCTGCCGCCACGTGACAGAGAGCGGCCTCTTTATGCTTGTTAATAAATGTCGCAATCTTGAATCGATCAATGTTTGGGGAGTGAGAGTACCTGCTGCCTTTTTCATGAGCTTGCTCACCATCAGCCCAGCTCTCAAGATCAAACCCATGTCACTGCATCAAAACACGGGAGGTGTGTTGCCTGTTGCCTAAGCCATTACAATCCATTTGAAATGCTCTGTGCGTGTGCGTGTGTGGGGTATTGTAAATAATTTATGTTGTAATAACTAGTAATGTGGCCTCTTGGGGGTGCAACTTGCCTCTTTTCTATGTGGTTTATAGTTTTTGTCTTGCTTCTCTGATATTCAAAAAAGTAAAAAACTAAGCAATCTTTTATACCATGTTTGCTCTTTCAGGCTAATATGAAGTATGTTGACTACTTTACTTTGAAGTTTTCTATTTGCATAGCTCATAAAGATAAATTACTTTCTGCAGATACACAGTTAGAAATTCCATTCCCTTCTCCGTTGTGAACTGCAACAGATTTTGAGTTTTTTTTTATACACCGGTGACTTTCGGATTTCATCCAAGATGGGATTCATAGTTAGCATTCTGATTTCACCCTCATCAACATTAAATTCAGAATACTCTTAATTTGCTACTGTGATTAGTTCTTTTGATCGTACTCTTGTATGTTCTCCCAATATTCTTCTCTCCTAGCTTTTAACGTAATACCAATTAACTGTGCATCTCCATGTGGAATGTGTTAGAATTCGTGCACAATCGATCGAAAATAATTACGAAGAACAAGCACAAGAATAAAGACAAGTAATTGTAAACACAAAGAATTACGTGATTCACTTAGTTTGGGCTACATTTACGACAAAGGCATAAGAGAGTTTTCACTTAGGGCCCGTTTGGTTGCCTCTTAGAGAGGGAAATGGGCTGAAAGCCTGCCAAAAAACTGACAAAGCTGTCAGTTTTGACAGGCTTTCTTGCAAAAACGGCTCTAAAATAGGCGTTTTTGCAAGAAAGCCTGCCAAAACTGACAATTTTGTCAGTTTTGGTAAGCTTTCCCCTTCCCCCTTATATGCAACCAAACGGGCCCTAATGCTTAGTATTAGGGGCATATTTTGAGAGGTGTGACGCTACATTGTATTTGTCAGTCATGATGGGAAGTATCTGAAACTGATTCTGTGTAAGAGCTCGGGATCGATCTCCCAGATGTAAATAGTGAGATTTAACCAGAAAGCATAAGTGCCAATTGATTGTCAAAAGTGCCTTGTGTTGCTAGCAGTTAATATTTTTTCTCTTATTGGTTCAATATACGTGAGAAGAAAGTAGTAGGAAGGACTTTATTGTGTTGGTGGCTGAGGAATCAAAAGATAAAAGATAATGTAGTCTATGTACATATATGAAAAGTTAACTGATAGATTGATGAATATTTGCTTTGTTTTATGTCTAGATTGTGGAATAGTTCTTAAGCTGGATAAAAGGATTGGATGAAGATAGATGGATCTGCAAGAGAATTCCAAAAGGGTGATTTGATAGATTGGTACATATGCAAGGCACTTTGGTTAAGGCCCTAATTTTCCTCCATGTTGAGCAGTCCTTACTCCTATTTTCCTTTTGGTTAAAACCTCTGATCAAATAAAATGGCAGTGTGTCTGATGTAAATGTTTACTTTTGGCTCAAAATTAGTAGGTTTGAAAGTATATTCCTTTTTCTAACTAAAGGTGCTACTTTTATAGGGTACTGATTTTTGTAGCAGCGTTAATGTTCTTCGCCTTCTGTTCCACACTTTCTTTATTGAAGGGATTAATAACCAAACGAGATCTGGTTTTTGAGACTGTCAGCTAATATCTATATCCAAATCATATTTGTGGAGGACTACTATCAACATAAGCTAATTTTTAGTGATATATATCCAAAACACCTTTAATTTTATTTAGTCATGTCCTTTTATGCATTCTTGATTTTGAGGCAATAGAAGAGGTTGACTTTATTTATGAAGATTAATTAAAATGATGAGTCTTTATTTTAGGAACACAATGTTGAGGAATGAGATACATATGATGGATGAGAAGATAGATGAAATGTGAATCAATTATGAGTAGGAATTTTATTTAGAAGAAAGTCAGTAAATTTTTTATACTATCTAAATTCCATTCCACTTATAACTGATACCTGTAACACATTATTTATATTAAGTAAAAAATTGAGAATAATGTATCTATTGCTACTTTCTTGAATTATTTAGTCTAGAACTGAAATTTCATGCTTTCATTTCAAGAGAATGTTTTCTTCTTCTGCCTGGTGGATGTCTTTCTCAGTTTATAGCAGCTTGGATATTCTAGCTCGCAAAAACTTCTGATCTGGGAAAAAAATTTGAGGTGATATGGAAAAGTTTTTTTTGTTTTTGTTTTTGAAGCTATACTCGATTGTCAATAGTTTTACCTAAAAAAACTTGTACTCATCTTTCTTTGTGCATATCGTGCTTAGCTAAGGTTCGATTTCAGTTTAAAATTTTGTATATAGCTGGCTGCTGGACAATTATTTTTCGCTTTTATATGATCATCTTTAATGATGGCTGTACTCTAACTGACTCAGAGTGAAAGATGTCTCCTGACTTTCCTCTAAATGTGTATTTTTTGATTCTGTGTTGATAATCCGTTTTATCATATATTTTTGACATAGGTTAGTGCCTCTTATGAGCAGGCTCTCATGGATGCTCGGAAGCTTATTGAGCGTGAAATGGAAAGATTTAAAATATGTGAGAAGGAGACAAAAACTAAAGCTTTCTCCAAAGAAGGGCTTGGCCAACAACCCAAAACTGTAAGGAATATTTACCTCTTTGCCTGTATGCCAGCATGTCATCTTTTAAAATTTTTTCATGGTTTCTGACATCATGACTGTTATGTTTCCTTTGAACATAAAATCATTAAGATTGAGTTGATACTACAATACCGATCTGATGACTATTTTGTAATATATGTTGGGTATCACAACGTGAACTGCTGTTATTCAGTTCGACAGGTAGAAATGTTTCCAGTGCATGACACATTTTCTGAAATCCTAGTGATTTCCTTGGAGATGTACTTCTGGAAAATCTTGATTGGATACTGTTTCTATTTCTTCTTGATAGCCTTTCACCTTCTATACATGATTCACTTACTACTTGTAATTACCTCAGAAACATTCTTCTTGACAGTTCTGATGAATAATTTTCTATTTTCTCCTTGATACCTTTTGGATATCTTCGGTAATATCACATAGGTTTAATAAGTCAAAAAGTTATTGATTTCAATCTTTGTTCAGTTTATGTTATTTGTTTATATCTGATGCCTTTTAGTAAGTTCACCTTATAAATTTAACGTCGTTGGATACTTGTGGTTTTTGAGATTTATGCTTCATATGTGGTGCATGCCCCACTGCACGCTGACGTTCCATTGCTGCTGAGGCTTAAATTTTTTTTATTACCAATTATATGTTCAAAGTTTCTTAACCTTTTTATTTTTTTATCACGAACATCTTAAAGGATCCAAAAGAGAAGGCTAAATCCGAGACAAGAGACTGGTTAAACAACGCGGTATGTAATAAATTTCACTTATCTGTAACTTGAGGTTTACATCTTTCTTTCCTACTTTTGTTGCAAAACATTTATATCTGATTGCTTCTATGCATGTTTCTAGCCTGCTTTTTTAAAATTGTTTTTACTGTTGCGTTTGTGTATATCATGTTTTCTATACGACTATTTTGATTAACCATATGTGGGAAATTTTAACTCATGCTCATTCTTTTCTATATGAAGAAAGTAGCATGGTAGTCGGTAGATGATTTGCTGAGGCTATATATACTGGATTTGATATCACATTTTGGGCTCTCAATAGTATTTCAGCACGGTTTGCAGCTATACACTGTCTGGGATCCTTATGGCATGTCGGAAACAGCATCAACTAGAAAGATGATTAATTTTGAACTTGAACTATTTTGGTTCTGAATGTAATGCTACTTTTTGATAGATACGCTTGATTCTTGTATATACAATGTTCACTTTGAATCTTTTATTAATATCGGTTATACTCTTCATTCTTTTTGTCAAAAAAAACATAATATGAATTTTGAGAACATAAATTGAATCATGGATTCAAATAATTGAGGCTGAACTTCCTTTTCCAAGAAGAATAAATTGTAGAGGAACATGAATTACAAGTGCCATATCCGTACTCATGCTCAGTAGCACATACTGTTCTGTTTTGTGGTTAATCTATTAGTTACCATTCTCACACTACAGAGATATGGTGACATATACATATACTCTCTGCAGGGCAGATGAACTTCTATGTTGTGTCAGTGCGAGTACTACATATACTTGCCATATAGTATAGTATGTATCAAAATCTAAATAATTCCATTAATTCTTGGCTTTGTTCTCCAAGTTCTACAAAGAATAATAATTTGATTACATAAAGTAAACCAGTAATGCTTCTCAATTGATTATTAATATTTATTGAAAGGACAATCCAATCAATCTCATCTGCCACCAATCAAATTTAAAGCCACAATGTAAAATTAAATACTCAATTCCTCTGAATAATCAAATTTAACTGGAAGAAAACAAAACTTTGGGGGGAATGATATCTCTTTGATGATTTCACCAAACAAAAAAAGGATAAAAAAAAATCTCTGCTTGCCTCCTTTCTACAGATGTCTGTGAGAAAGTATGGCATTTATTTTGTTGATGGACAATTAAAAATGCATATGCTTGTCAGAAAACTATTTTACGCAAAACTTTACAGCTATTTTATGCAGAACTTTACAGCTATTCTACACAACTTTTAGTTACTGAGTCGTAGGCTGCTAATGTTTATCGAGAAATTTTCGCATTTTCCCTTGGGTACTTGAGCCACATGGAAGGACTTTTAGCAGTAAGTTGCTTGGCAAGGCATAATATACGAGGGTAAATAAACATATTTCACATTTTCAAAAATGAAGTTTGACCTCTCCTATGTGACCTGGGTACTTCTAATCTGAAGCACTTACTTGTACCCAAACTCCTTGGGCAGTCCTTGCATATATGCATACATTTATTTGGGCATGTACTCAATTATACAATACACGTTTTAATTTAAAACACTTGTCATACATTTTTTGAACATATGTCCTACATTTCACATCTACTTATTGAAACTCATGGACATAGGTCAGCTTTCGAATAATGATTTTGAAGGGCCGTTCGGATGTCTAGTTCAAAACTAGTGATTTTCCAATTTATAATCCATGTAATGAAAGAAACACAAAATTCTTATAGGAATTTTAAATATCATCCTTGTTTTCATATAAATTATTAATTCCAATATATAATATATTTGTATATAAATATTTAGATAGCCATGTCCCTGTACCCTACCTTTTACAAATTTGCCGTGTCCCGTACTCGTACGTGCCGGCACCTGTACCCGTACCCATGCAACACAAAACCTCTTTAAATCTGTCTGATACTGAAGTTAGGTAACTACTTTTTTGAAGAACTGGTAGGTTGTAGCAACAATGTGTTATGAGAAAACTTCACACAACACTTTTTTGTTGCAGGACCTTGTTTTTATGTTCTATTATTATTGTTAGGACACTAACGTTATAATTCTTAACTAATTAGCATAGGCCCTAGAATACCGTCTGAAGCCTCAAAAACAAACAGTGTGCATCTTACCATCTCACTGAAGGTTATGATGAACTCTATTGCAACAAAATTTGTCATTCTAACAGGCTTCCAACGACATACCAGCAAGTATTATTGTGTTAGATGATGATGCCTACTTGATGTATAGATTCTTTTTACTTCTAGAGTTCATTTGGTTTTTTCAGTAAATATTATGAGCAAAGATTATACTTCAAATGTTGTGCAATGAATCTGTAGTTGCATGACAGCAAAATGAAAAGGTGATATGGTCGTCAAGATCACTTGGCCTACCCCTATGAAAAAATATCATACAACCTAAACTGTTTTACCAACTTGCTGGAACTCTATTGATTATAAAGTTTTTTCTTGGATAGATAGAATGTTCTGGGCAATCTTTTTGAATGAGACTTGAGTGCCTCCGTTACTACTCTGTTTATGTGGAATTTGAATTGTCTTACTTTTCTATTCTTATATGGCTTTTTTTGACAGTTGGGTAAATATTTATTTATAAGCTTCTTTGACCTTATAGGTTGGAGATTTGGAGAGTCAGATTGATAATTTTGAAGCTGAAGTTGAAGGATTTTCTGGAAAGAAAGGAAAAATGAAAAATCCTCGGCTGGTATGTTGGGAAAGAGTGTTCTAAGATGCTCATACATCAACAAGAAATTATTATAACTGTATACAACAACAGAACTATGGTTTAATCATTTTTCATGCCAATACCTAAACCTTTTTTATAGACGCATCTAGAGACATCCATTGGTCGGCACAAAGCTCACATAATGAAGCTGGAGTTGATTTTGAGGCTGTTGGATAATGATGAATTGAGTCCTGATCAGGTTAATGACCTTAAAGAATTTCTTGAAGATTATGTGGAGTGCAACCAGGTGATCTTCTACTGGACAGTTTTGTACACTAAATAGTTTTGGAAATATCTGGTATGGATTCTAACTTCTTCAGCTCACATTTAAAGGACGATTTCGAAAGATTTAGCGATGTTGACGGATTCTACAGCTCTTTACCACTAGAAGTGGAAGCACTTGAAGATCTGGTCACTATTCCTTCTGGACTTACTAAGGTAATTCTAACTTGCATTTTGACTTGTGTGCTACAATTTTATTATTATGGAGAAATCCTTCTAAAAGAATCCTTGTGAATTGGAATTTTGATTGTTTTATATTGTGTCATATTCGCCTCAAGTAAGCTAACTTATTTTAGAAGTTCCTAAGCTTTATCCTCTTAAGAGTTGTTCCTTCCATCAAATGATGATTATGTCTTTATGCAATTTAGCATTCATCTTTTGCTGAGCTATCTTGTTATATATGCTTTGCTCAGTGAGACGCTACTCTCTAGTATCTGCTTTAGATATTCTCATGATTGTTTTTTGTTTATGGTCGAGATTCTCTTGGCTTGGCTCTTTCTTGGTTGCTTCTGTTAAATGAGTTTCTGTACTTTCATTAGAATTTTATTTATATGCTGAAGGCAATTGCTCGTATTAGGAAACAAAGTGAAATTTCTTTTAGAAACCTAAGCATTGTTTCAGCACATTTTTTGATGTTGGTTATACATTAAACTCAACTATAGGAGAGAGCTATTTATTGCTTCCTCGTCACTTATGTGAATTTATTTTTAAGATTTATAAATGTAGCTTGTGAGTTTGGAATTTAAATTTGAGGCATTTATTAGGTTCACCCTTTTACCATATGTATTTTTGAGGCATCTATCTTTTGCACACCAGGCGGCTTTGTCATTAACCAGTCAGCAAAATACTGATCATGATCAAAGTGAAGAAACAGCTTCTCAGGACAGTGATTCAGACGTTGCTCTGAAAACTCCACCCTTTAAAACTGGTTCTATGGGGTCTTTGGTATCAACAACTTCCCCCAGCCTTGGTCCTGAAACACCAACAGGACCTAGCCCAGCTACTACACCTAGTGCTTCCGCTCGACCGATATTTGGGCCTAGCATGGCTGCAATGCTTTCCAGTCCAGTAGCTGTTCGAGCTGTCATGGAAAGCCCAATTGCTGTGTCTCAGTCACTTGTAAACTCAAATTCAGTCAGGGAAGATGATGACAGTACCTTCCCTGGCCGTAGACCATCTCCAGCTATACCTGAAATTGGACTTGGGAGAGGCATTAGCAACGGGATATCTAATCAAGCAGCTATCACTGCCTCCAGTTCCATGAGTCCACTCAATGGGATTTCTAGCAATGGAGATCTTGGTTCAGTTCCTGCAGTATCTGACATGAGTAAAAGAGATATGTTGAATGTTGATGAAATAATGGGAAATGGTGATCTTAATCCATCTTTGGTTTCTCCTTTAAGTAATAGAGCAGAGCAGGTCTCCAAAAGCAATAATGTGACGAGTTCAAATGATACTAGTAATGTTGGTGAGAGTCCAGCTATTAGTGGAAGACTTTTTTCGCCCTCCATTACTACTGGAGTTCAATGGAGGCCCCAAAATTTAGCTGCATTTGAGAATCCAAATGAGATGGTATGTTGTCCCTTGCTACCTTAAGTTCTGTGTTATTTCCCACATTTCCACCACACAGAAGTAATTTTATTTAACTTTTCCACTATCAACTTACTGGAGTTTTTTGTATTTAATGTGACATCGACCAATATTTGTCCTTTAATTGCTTAGAATATGTACTATCTTTCTTAGATGTAAACTCACAAATATGTTATTTGTTGATGCTCATCAAAATATCTATCCATGAAGCTAAAATTGATTACTAGGAGCAAGGATGGTACATTCGTGTCATCTATCAATTCATCTTACATTCTAATTGGATCAACAAGGTCTACAAGGTGTCCATACTTACCTGACATTCTTTCTTCAGGGTCAATTTCATGGAAGACCTGAGATTTCTCCTGATCAGAGGGAAAAGTTTCTGCAGAGATTGCAACAAGTGCAACAACAAGGTCATAATACTCTTATTAATGTTCCTCATCTCTCAGGGGCAAACCCCAAGCAGTTCTCTATGCCGCAACAGAGCTCACTTTTACAACAGGTTCCATCTTCCTGAATGTGGAGATTTGTTGGTTCCTGTTCTTTAAAATTTGTTTTCAGTCATCGTCCTTTTGGTGCTGAGGACAGTATTATCTTCTGACACAAGTTTTTCTAATCCATAAATTTTCTTATTAAATTTGAATAAAAGGAATTCTTTATGCAAATATCTTAATTTATTTCCATTTTATTTTTACCACAATAGATTAAATGAGGTTTGAACTCGATGGGTTATTGTAGATGTCATAAATTCCTTGTACTCAAATAGACACAAATATGAGTGCCAAAATCTGTTTTAACTAAGAAAACCCACGTACAATAGTGTAACTTGTAGGATACTTAAGTTAACAAGTAGATTAGGGGACTATTCGAAAAGGTAAGTGTAGGTGCTTTGGTTCAGTTGATTGTTTTTGATATTTGATCTTGATCAGAGAGATGGTGCAACTAGGATTTTTTTCTGTAAAACTGTAGTCTAGTGTTACAATGCAATCATCCTGAACAATTTATTTGGTGAGATTGTAGGGAAACTAGGAGCACAAGGCTGATTGTTGACTCCAGGTCTTAATAGTTCAATTTGATAGGGAGCGGATGGAGGGCTTCGGTCTGATGGCGTGTGAATTTTTAACATGAGGCCTTTGAAAACTATTTGCATCTGTTTGACGGTTTGATGGATTGAGACTGGAACTCATTGGAGAAGGCGAGCACTTGGATGCACAGGAAAAAGTTTGTCCGGCGAAGGTGCCACTGTGCATTAGAGAACAGTAACCAGGACCACTGTTCACACAGTGAACAGTGTTCCGGATACTGTTTATTGAAGAAGAGTAATGCTGCAGGACTCTCTCTCTCTCTGGATTGTTTGAAATAGATCGAGGGATAAGATTTGAGGTAGGTCTTGTGGGCTTTTGGATGGACGGCTAGGATTGAAGTGAAGGGAGGTTGAGATAAATAACTAGCTCACACCCGGGGGCCTCACACCTTAAAGAGGCAATCGCATGCCAAGAACACCTCACATGCTCAAGAGAGATTTCTTAAACTCAATTTTTTTATTAATCAAGGTCTAATTCCTCATGGAGGATTACAACTTCCTTTATAGAGAAAACCTAAATCTGGAAATTAAATTAAATCCTAACTAAAAGGAAACAAAATAAAATCCCAAACAAAGTAAATTCTTAAAGATCCTAAATGTTCCTAAAATCAAATCTGAAGAAAATCTTACCTAAAAAATAAAAATTACATCATATAGTAAAATAAAAGAGATTCTAGTAAATCCAAAATTTTTTGATCAATGGCCCACATTGTCCTGCATCACAATTACTTTAGTTAGCACATATTGTTATGTATATTATGGTTTATCTCATGGTAATATGCACATGGTTTTCATTAATTTTGACGAAAGCTTTTTATGATAGGTTATCTTAGAGATAATTTGGTATATTTAGAATAGAAACAAATGGCTAGCTATTGATTGATTTGATTAAGCATTTGTATTGTGGAGTAGAAACAATCATGAAGAAAAATGTATGAAAGTCAAAGGAAAACCATCACCATAGGCTTATACAAAAGCTGAAAATTAAGTCATTATCTCTTTTGTTAGTTATCGATAAATTATTGGGCATATATAAACAAAAAAGTAATGGCGCATGTTATTTTTGGAGAGTGCATGCTATATATGGATATATTGTATCAGATGACGAGCCTATTTATCTATGGAGATGTATTAGCTATGAGACAATTGATCGGGTGGAGGTGATATCTTCTCTTTTTGTGCTTTTCTTGAAGAATTGACATTTGTTTCAATCTGAACTCTTTAGCAGTTAGGATTTATTTATTAGTCCTCAGTGAAGAGTGCATGCTGAGGTATATGCCAAATAATAACAGTTCAGAGTCATGAGAAATGCAATCACCTTTTCTAATTTAATGAAAGCAACTGTTATGATATCGTGGGATCCTGAGGTTATTAGTTGTAGATTGGAGTTCTTTTTAATCATTTAACAAAATTATCAGCTGCAGAGAGTGTATGATTAACTTTTTTCTCTTCTGTGAATTAATATCCTATTTCTGAATCTAAAATATTTGATTTAGAACTATCAAATGTTAGGATCCTATGTTACCCGGGTACTTCTATTAGGAAGCCGTACCCGTATTCGTACCCAAACCTCTTGGACACTTCTTGGATATATGCTTATGTTAATTTGGGTGTATTCAATTATATAATACATGTTTTAATTTAAAACACTTCTTATACACTTCTTGGATGTATATTCTACACTTCATATCTATTTCTTATATATTGATCTTATGTAAACGAAAAAACAATATTGATCTTATGTAAATAATTATTTTTAATATATATAAATATATATAACATGTATATATAAGGCTGTGTTCCCGTACCCTACCTTTTACAAATTTGCCATGTCCCGTCAGCGTACCTGTCCCCGTACCCGTACCCATGCAATCTAGGACATTAGATGCCGGCCTAAAGAGGGGGGTGAATAGGTTTGCCTATTATTATTTGATAAACATAAAATATGCAGCAGAAATAAAATAATGTAATAAAATAGTAAATAAAGCAATAAACTCAAAAAATAACCAGAATCAATCACAACCAAAATATACTAGATTTTGTAGTGGTTCAGATGAACAATCCTACATCCACTCTTCCTTCTCGCGAAGAGGCTTCCTTACTACGATGAAAGTTTCCTTGAATCACAAACTCGATTCAGTAGGCTTATAAGATCGAGACCTTAGTTTACTCCAAACTTGTCGTTCTAACCTAAACTCTTCACCGTGAGTAACCCTACCCCTAGCTACTGACCAACCCCTCAATTCCCGGCTTGAGTACGCCGTAAACCCTCAATTCACACCGGATTGAGTACGCCGTAAACCCTCAATTCACACCGGATTGAGTACGCCGTAAAAACAAGTTTAAAACAATCTAACAATTATCAAGTAAGCGCAACACAAAAAGATCTTATAGGCATTTGATTATGCAAACAGTTCTTCAAAGGATATAAGCAAGCTCGATGAAGAACGTTGTTGATCTTGAAGTCCAAGGAAAAATAGTCCTCGAATGATCGGATGATGTAGAACAACATCCATGATGCAAATTGAGAAGCCTAAGCAAGAACAATCACCAAAATTGAAACCCTAGATCTCTCTCTTCCTCTCTTTTTTTCCTCTATGAATTAGGTTAGGAATTCTCTCATAAAATAATGAGGAAAGAGCCTTTAAATAGCTTCAGCAAAAATGGTTCAGATTAAATCTAAATCAAATCAGGAATCTGATTTCAGCCCGCCACTCATCGATGAGTGTTGGCTCATCAATGAGCGGCTTATCGATGAGCATAGCTCTAGGCTCACCGATGATCGAGGCCTTATAATCAATTTTGCTCTCTGGTTTTCTCTGTTCTTCCCGTACTCATTGCTGAGCTTGACCTCCTCACCAATGAGCTGAGCTCCAGGCTCATTGATGAGCTGATTGTCTCATAGATGAGTAACACCCTATTTTGCTGATTTTGACTTGTTTCTTGCATTTCTTGCACTTTTCACATCCGAACTTAGTTCTAACTTGTTGTAGCCTATATACAACATCTCAAACACATATTAGACCAATATGAAAGTTTACTATTTATCAAACTAAGTCAATTGTACAGACACATACGAACACGGTTCCAACATCGAATACTGCAATGTTACGTATAGCCGATGCTTTTCTTGTCATGGTAGGCTAGAACCTATGCTTTTTTTGGTCTTCGAACGTATATGCAATTTATAGAGATTTTGATGTATTAGGCATATTGCTACTGATTGTTTTTTATCATGGAAAATAATCACACTACCTCAAGACAATTAATTCTTCTGCCTAGACTTGTACTTGAGTTGAAATTGGGCCTAAAACAGATAAACCCACTTAATATTTCCTTCATCAGGATGGTTGTTTTATGAGTTGATACATATACACAAATGCATATGCTATTCTATATCCATGCTGTCTCCCGTGGTGATTTTTCCTTGAGGGCCCACATTTGTAATTTTTTTGAGAAAAATATTAATTTGTGAAGTTGGCACTAAAAATTTCCTTTAGAGCCCATCTATTGAGAAAATGCTTAGTTGTAATTATTATTCATGTTACTTGCTTACTTACAATTAAAATCTACTAGTCTTTTAGTGCATGCGATGTGTGCTTGAGACAATATACACTTGAATCATTAAGAAAGAGTCCTAATCTGAAAGAAAAAAAGAAAAGAAGAAAGAGCCCCTTGACTTGAGAACTTAGAAACCTAACACAAAATCTAAAAGGAAAATGTCATTGCTTTTGGTTCATGAATGAGTACCTTTCAACTTCAAAGAAATTGAACATGGCATGATAAGCCTGTGAATAAATTTGCAAGCAACAGTCTTATTTTTTTCCCTTCTAGATATCTGTTCTTATGCAAACATTTGTAGATGAAAAATCACGTTATGCAGAAACAAGTGATGAACAACCGAATAAAATTTATTTGTTCTATTAGCACGTCAAGTTAGAATTAGAAATCACTGTTGATGAAGACAATCTAAATAGATATTTAAATAAATATTCAGTAAGTTGACAAATTCAAAATGGAGAAGTTCCAGTGAGTCAAAATCCTCTTCCTATTCTCGTGACAAGATATTTTGCAGTATTTATGATTATGTGAAGGCATGTAGATGATGCATAATATACACACACCTTGTCTAATGTGGTACAGACATGCTTACTAGAGTAGTAGAATCCTTGACCCTAATCATTTATTAGGTATGGGTTAATGTATTTTAACATCTTTTGCATGTGCAATGCACATGAATGTAAGCTGAAAATTAGTGCAGATTTTACACAGAGCATTTCTTTACTTCAAGGTGTTCCATACATCTTGGGCCTATGTTCTATGAGAAGAGTATTTGTTCTGTAAAATGCTTCTTCTTGTAATTAGGCCCTCTCCCATAGTTTGTGTAAACAGAATTTTAATATTGATCACTTTCAAAAACTAGTTGAGAAGTATCAATACATATCAAATAAACTTCATTAATCTAAACAGAATTTCTTCATAAATTTGTAAACCTGTTTGTGTGTTTGTTATGAATGTGTGTGAGGACAATTACACTTTATATGTAATTGGATGTTCCCTTGAGTATGCATTAAATATAGCAAAGGCTACTGTTATATTCCAGTGCAAAATGGCGGCCATGTATTCTGTTAAACTTGGTGGCAGTATGATCTTACTGCATACTGTGGCGTGTACTGATGTTTAACTTTTTTTCCCTTCTGCTTCTTTTGTGCTAATGATCCTTTGCCAGACATTTTTTATTCATAATTTAGTTTTTCTGTAACAGTTTAATTCTCAATCTTCATCCCTGTCACCTCAATTGGGACTGGGACTTAATATACAATCACCGGGCCTCAGTTCTGTTTCATCTGCACCGCTACAACCCCCCACACATCAGCAATCATCTCAGCATTCACTGATCTCAACTGCACCTAAAGATTCAGGAAAGTCCAGCATTTTCTACGTCTTCGTATTCAGTTCCATCTGATTTTCAGTTATTTTGCATAAAATGTCATAATAATGCAGATGTAGGACACTCCAAAGGAGATGAGCAGCAGCAGCAGAATTTAGCCAATCATTTGAATGTGGAATCTAAAACAAATTCCACTCTTAGCAAGATCGTAAGTGATGAAGGTTTGAAGTCGCCATACACGGTAAAAACATATTCATGTCAAGCACTTTCTGTTCTATATTTCCTCCATTCAATATATTTTTTAATTTATTTTTTGCTGGACAAGTTAGGGATAACTTTAAATGTGTCCTTGAATTCATACAAGTAGAATTTTTAGCTTCGAGAGTATGGACATCAGGAAGATGGAAATAATATTCTATTATATTCTATTTGCTCTTATTTTGTCTAAATATGTATATTTGTTTAAATGGATGGGTATTTCTGCTATGAGATTGTCAACTATACTCCCAATAGTTTGTAAATCTGTGTTTATTCTGAGTCATTAAAATTCTGTGTGAGGGTGTGGAAGTGAGTATTGTTCGCATGTGCATATGTCGCCATCGCATGGCTGTATATGTATCTGTGCAGGAACACATGAATCCTGAAGGTTGAGAACTTGGCAACATATGCAAATATGCATAAAGGAGTCTTCCATATGGACTTTTTGAAGGTGTACTGAGCATATTAGCAATTTAGCATAGTGAGAGTATATGATGGGTTAACTGTGTCCTTGCAAGTGAACTCTCCGAATTTTTAAGCTGTTAACAGTTAATTTGTAATTCTCTACTATCATCATAGTACGCTTATATGTTTGATGAAAATATTGTCGAGCTAATTCTGCTTATGCTCATGGAATTTGCATCATGCTTGATATTCTATAACTGAATTTATTAACACTTGTTGAATGCACAAATGTCCATACAACGTGATGCATACTTAATTCTTGAAGCAATCAGAAAAGTTGTATCAAGTACCAAGGTCACATTACATATGCAAATATATGCAGGTTCTACTAGGAAACAGCAAGAAGAGCCTTGTTTTACACGCAATGTGAACGTAATATTAAATATAAGAATATTATTCCAGTGAGAAAATAGCTACAATGACAAAAGTTGACCTTTCTTCAGCAGTCACTTATATGAATTGTCTTTCTCAACCATGCCACAGGTCCATTTCTAGGTATTTAGTTAAACTATTATTTCCTGGAAAAACACTAGCATATTGTTCAACTTGGAGTTGTCGGCCAGAATGAAAATAACAAATATTGTAAAATTTATAAGTACCAGAAAGAACTGAGTTGTTTGCCAGAAAGAATTGAGTTGTTTGCCTGTATACCCTTCAGTAATTCGTCATTTTGCTTAGTTACCTTTCAGAAACTACTTGCTGTACCTCCTTCAAAAAATATTAAATTTTTATATGTCTGTTGCAGCAACTAATATTCTAAATTATTATTTAATCCTTTAGGAACTGAATTATCTAGTAGAATGGAGGATGCCGTTCATAATCTTTTTTATTGTCTAGACTCACTCTACCTTAGTTAAGATTGAACTTCTTCAACATTACATAATGTTGAGTATTTTCCAGTCTGTTTAATATTTCATATTTAGCTTAAATGGTCATATTCTCCTTATCCATGATGTAAGTTTCTCCCTCAAAATTTAAGACCTCACTTTTACCGTCTATCGCAAAGTTATGATTCCTTTAAGGGAATTAAGTGGTATTCTTACATATTTGGTTACTATTGAAACTAGTAGTTATCGAGATTTGACTAATGGATATATGTATATGAGCGCCATCGGGTAAAATGCAAACTTTAATAGCTATTAGTAATGTTTCTAGTTATTAGTGGATGCATATACAATTAGAAAATTTTGTGGGTGCAAAGCTAATCTTTTGGAGGCTATATATGCCCCCCCCCCACCCCCCAACCAAAACAATAAATAAATAAAAATACTGGATTTCTTACCTGGAAACATGACTTTTAAAGTGGCACCCTGGATGATTTGAAGACAAGTCTTAACATTTCTTCATGCGAAATTAATAAACAGCTTTTGCAAGAGATGGAGTTTAAGGAAATATTTCTTCTGATGTGCTAAGAACTTCAGAATGAAGCACTCTTTATAAGGCAGTAAGAGATAATTGTGTTACCAGACTAGCAATTACTTTAGTATGATTTGTCACTTCCTTTTTATAAACTTCAGCATATTGTATATGTTTGCATTCTCCTTGCAATTGTTTGCTTTCATATTTTTTCTAAGCGGTGTGCAACATTTGATTGAGTATCTTTTGGCGCACTAGTTTATGTTAATATGTCTTGAATCCAGAACGGGGTTGAAGGTAATGATGTGGTACTGAGTGTTGGCTTGCAGAAATGGAATGTAGGTCTCCCAAATAAATCCTGCTCATGTAAAATTCTTCTCATGTCTAATACATTCGATATCATTTATTTGCCATGGAACTTTTGGAACTTTTAAAGTTACAGATGTTTAAATCTGAAGAAAATCTTATTGATCATTTTAAAAGTTCTATCAGTTTGTTTTCTGTAGTGAGTAGCAAATTGTTTTGATGGTTGGAATTGATGAGTAAGCAAAAATTAAAAAAGTTTGCATACATTAGACTAATGTAGACAGTTGCTGTTACCTGTTGCAGGCTGCATGTTCTTCCACTTTGGCAGAAAGTAACCAATTTTCAAAAAACACTGATCTCTTGCCTGGGCAACCATTGCAACCAACTCAGTCTTCAGCTAGCCTTGGTGTTATTGGACGAAGAAGTGTCCCAGACCTAGGTGCCAATAACTTTAGTGGCTCAGCTGGGAATGCCAGCATTATGCATGATCAGACATACAACATGCAGATGTTGGATGCTGCATTTTTCAAACTTCCTCATCCCAGGGAGTCAGAACGTCCAAAGAACTATATTCCAGTATGGATTCCTAGTTCTGTATAGCTTGCAACATCTCCCTGTCTCTTACAAGAACCCACATTTTAGTATTTAAATTTTTTACCTTTCCAATTTTCAGAGGCACCCTGTCGTAACTCCTCCAAGCTTTCCTCAAACCCAGGCTGGCATTGTTGAAAATCCTGCCTTCTGGGAAAGAATGAGCATTGAGCAGTTGGGCACTGATACCTTGTTCTTTGCATTTTATTATCAACAGGTATCTTAGTAGTTCTTAATTAAAATCCTGCAGTGTGCCATGGTCATTTGTTTATATCTTATGTTAAGACATAATGCTGCAGAATACTTACCAGCAATATTTGGCCGCAAGAGAACTAAAAAGGTTCTCATGGAGGTATCACAGGAAATATAACACATGGTTTCAACGGCATGCAGAACCAAAAGTTACTAATGATGAATACGAAAAAGGAACATATGTCTACTTTGATTTTCATATTGCAGATGAACCACAGAATGGATGGTATGCTATGTTCTTTCTTCTTCATCTTCTTTTTGGCTTATCTGGGTTTCATATCTTTCAGTATGTTATTCTGAAATGATTATGTTGTCAGATTGTTTTGTTTTGTTTTGTTTTGTTTTTTAAAAAAGTTGAATCACTATTGTATGGTTTTAGCCCTGATTCTAGAATTCCTATTTGTTATGCACCATTAATTATTTATTCTTTATTTGGATTTCACATCATTCAGTGACCTTTTTTAATTAATGATTGTGCTAATATTCTGTAGTCTTTGTTTTTCTACTTAGATCTTATCATATGGTTTTAGTTTTATTTCTGTCATTCTGTTTGCTATCTCAATCTTTTAATTACTAAGTCCATTTTTTATTATAAATATTCGACTTGTCAGAAAACCAAACATTCAGGGGGATTGACTTTTCTTTTCTTTTCTTTTTTTTTTTTTGGTGCAAGAAACCTTGGCTTAGTACCAGCCAAGTAAACCCCAGGGTCTGGGGCCCCCTTTCGCAGTCCAGACCCAAGTGAATCGAACATGTTGCAGTGCCTAATAATTAGATTGGGGATAGATATTGACATAGACACAGATCGACCCTTGGCCTTTTGAGTCAAGGCCCCAGCCATTAGGCTAGTGTGTTTTGTTGGGGGTGGGGGTGGGGGGATGTTGTCTGGGGGATTAACATTATGGAAGGAAAATCTACACATAATGGCATATCAGTGATTCTCTCAGATTGAATGCATCTGGAGAAACTAATATGCCATGAAAGATATGTTTCATAACAGCTCAAGATTTTATATTAGTTGATCTCAAAGTTAGTCGATGTATAACTGGATTGGTGTTTCTTGTTTGAGCAAACTCAGTATATTGGTTATTTTTTGTTTCATAACAGTATTTTAGCTCCTCAATTTAGTTATCTAGAAAGTCTGGAAGCATAGATTATTGGGTTTTGCTGACTTGCGTTGCTGATTCAGGTGCCAAAGGATAAAAAATGAATTCACATTCGAATACAATTATCTCGAGGATGAGCTTGTGGAATAGATAGGAAGCGCATGATGTTTGTGCATCAATGACTGGTATGTTGCTTTCTATGTTATCTTTCAATTATGTCAAAGATTGCTTCAAGATCTAAACTCCAGTTTTCAGAGTTTGATGGCTTTCCTTCAAGACCTCTTTTGGCTACATGTTTAGGTAGAAAATGCTGATAGAAGGATTAAGAAGCGGGCACGAGTTATTTTATGTCTGGCCCTGGAACATGTTGGACTTGTACATGCTCGTTACTTGAGCAGTAAATATTGTGGAAAGTTAAAAAAAAAAAAAAACGTAGAGAAGGGGTATTGGACTGGAGTAGGGAAGTAAAGCATACTGATACAAATGAACTTAATACGTATTTACTCTGATATCCGGTCTCTGTGGAAAAAATTGGTGGGAAATGGAAGAACATCAGAAACCTTTAGCAGAAGGTTATGTTGCCAACGTTGTTATTTTTTGGTAAGAACATCAGAAACCTTTAGCAGAAGGTTATGTTGCTGACATTGTTATTTTTTGGTAGTATAATATGCTATTTAGAACCCTCTCCTTTTACCTAAAAGAATGTTCGCAGGCAAAAAACATATCAAATGAATGTGACACTTTTAGATATTACACAGTTACAGTGTTACATCGAGTGTCTAGTTTTCTACTTAGCTTGTGGCTGGGTGTGATAATGTAGTATAGGTGTGAATGCGATGCATTCCTCATGGTAAAAAAAATGACAATTTTTACTGAAACCTCATGTCATGTTATTCCTTGCATGTTTCCAAAATATTGGCGGAAATATTCCCTCCATCCTAGTGATAGATATTCTAAGCTATTGTAATCAGTAGATCTGCTCATCTATTATGATAGACTCGTAATTATTTGTGCAAAAATATTAGGAGCTGTTTCAGGGGAGGACTTGGTTCTGGAGTTCTGACAAAATCAGCGCACTTCAAAATCTCCAAGTTGCTTTTTTTTTTCTTTTGGTCAATTGAGAGTTCAATGCTTAATCTACTTTTCTCTTTTTCTCCAAAATCCCCTAGAGAAGAGATGAATTCCGACACAGGGATTCCTAAATCTGCTTTAGTCAGCAAGCTTTCCATCAAAACAAACAAATAAAAATGTAGATGATTATTTTGATTCTGCCATAATTTTGATGTGGGGCCTGTTCCCAAGAATTCTATGAAACAAGCAGAGGCCCTTAGGAAATACCCAGTTGAATGCTGGCAATCGGATGTAATTATTAACTGGTGTCCATCTCTTTAATCTGACCATATTTTAACTGTGATGTAAATCTCTGCAGGTCGATAACAGGTCAGGATGAGTCGAATTGGCAGGATGAGTCAAATCGGCATACCTGGCAAACCCGCTTTTGGAAGCTGTAAATCATCCCCTTTCCAAATTCTGGCGACACTTCACCAATTGTAAATTTTTATAACCGCTAAGTTATCATCCATTTTCCTCGTTTAACCGATGTCCGCCAGTGAAATAAGCGGAATAATTGATAACTAATTTTCTTGTCGATATTGACTAATCTTATTGGACTGTTCCATTGAATTATTTGGATGTAAAATTTCTAGAAATCCCACTAACTTAATGATGTAGGTTAACGCTTCTGGATATAATGTGTATGTATGATATTTAAACATTTCGCTTTAACCTGTTAATCGAATGACAGGCATTGTCTTGGTATTTGCCTTTATTAAGTGGCCCAAAGATTTCGCATGTTCTCTTGTTTTTTCTGTTTTTCCATCATGATTTGATGCTGCGACCTTCTGTTACCATGGATTTTCACTGTGGAGGAGTAAAAGATACGTGACGGTCTGTCGCGTGCATTTTCCGATTATCTGTTAGAAAGTTTAATAAGTGATATATGATTATTTCAGACCTCAATGTCAAATTTTCCTTTGCTAATCTGTGTAGGAATTTTACGTAGCGTAGTTTATTGCTACCTTTGTTGAATTGCTTCTTAGTATTGACTGCGATCGACGGTTGTAGGGAGTAATTTACACAGGAAAGACTTGATTGTTTCTATGATTTTTATCTAGGGAAGTTGTCTCCATTGGAACGGATCATTGAACTGATGTGTTGATTATTTACCAGTTGCATTTAGGGTTTTTAAAAAAAACGGAATCTCAGGAGTTATTTGTATACATATTCGATTAGGATATGGAGGTAGATTAATGCATATGAGGTTGATTTTGATGATCAAGTCTATAATTAGTAAGTGGTTGTGGATATGTTAATATGATATTCGAGCTGTATTGAGATGAATAGCACGAGCGTTACAGTGCCCAATTATTAGAAATTTGGGATAGATATTACCATAGATGCGGAATGACCATTGACCTTTTGAGCCAAGGCCTCTAACTTCTGGGCCACATGCCGGAAGTTATTATTATTATTATTTTAATTTCTTTTAATTTTTTTTGAGGATGGAGTATAGTACGAGGCTTTTGGACCGAACAACTCGTGGGCTAATATCAGGCCCCAGCTATTGCTTTGTCCTAATAATCAAGGCCCAAAATGTAATTTATCCTACGATTCAGCCCATTAGGTCAATATTATATCTTGTCCCAGCGACCGATCATCCTCTAAACCCAAAACCTCTGCAGTACTACCTCGCCCTTTAAAATAATAAATTAAAAAAAAAATGTTCATTAGCACTTAGATACCTTATAGTTTCATATACCTCACCCTTATTATACTGCCCATTGTTTCTGGAACCACTTATATTTATTATTTGTACTTTAATACCTCAAGTTATGCAGACTTCTCAAAAATTCTCATGTGGTATTTATTTATATGGTAATTTAAGAACTTTTTAGCTCTTTATTTTTATTAAATTTGTTGTCAAATCTATTTAAATTCTATTTTAAAATAGAATTAAAATAATTTTAAGATAATTTTTGATAGTAAATTTAACAAAAAATTAGTGTTAAAAATATCTAAAATTAGCATAAGAGTGTACGTGGAAACATTTGGTGGAAAATTCTCAAATATTAAAAACTTTAGGGCATATGAGTGCAAATTATAGAAAGCTATAAGGTATTTAAATGCTAATTAGCCAAGATAAATAAAAACAGAAAAAAAAAAGAAAAAAAAAGAAAAAAGAAAATAATCCCCCGATAAGATAAAGCCGCGGAAATTGGCTCCCCATTCCCTCCTCTTCTTCTTCTTCAACGAAAAAAAACCCAAAAAAACCTCCAAAAACTCAACAAAGAAATGCTAGCAAACCCTAGCATCAGCATCCATGGCCTCGCTCCTCCTCCTCTCTTTTCCTCCCTCTCCGAATCCCTAAAACGCAGAAACCTTCTTTTCTCGACAAGAAAGCATCATCTATTATTATCTTTTCCTTCACTGAACCAGAGGCGGCGGCGCCGGCAAAATGTTAGGGTTTATAACGAAGTTTCGGCCGAAATCTCCGACGATGTCGGGTCCATCCCTGTTCCGCAGCGGTTCTCGGTCAAGATTCCGGTGGGCGATCGGCATGTGAGCAGTTTTCTCAATTTAATCGAATATTTGGTGTAAAAATCTCATTTTGAAGAATTTTTTGACCGAAGAAATGTTGATCATTGCAGATTTTGGTGGAGACGGGTCATATTGGGAGGCAAGCAAGTGCGTCAGTTACAGTCACTGATGGGGAAACTGTAAGTGTCGTGCGTCCTGCTAAAGAATTTCTTCTTGAATTAGTTGGAAAATGAGTAATTTTATTTTTGAGTTGAAGTTCAAAGTGTTTTCCTTTTATAATTTCACTAACTTTCCTTTTTCTGTTTCAATTCTTGTAGATAGTATATTCATCAGTTTGTTTAGCTGACACCCCGAGTGAACCCTCAGATTTCTTCCCTCTTACAGTGAATTATCAAGAGCGGCTGTCTGCGGCTGGTCGAACCAGGTATATGCGAATATTTCACATCTTTTATTATGCGTTTCTCTTAGTTATTTCCCGAAGATTATTATACATACTATTCTTAGTGCTGTCTTGGTTTTGTCAGTGGTGGGTTTTTCAAACGGGAAGGCCGCGCAAAGGATCATGAGGTCAGAGAAAACTGTTCAACCTTGTGCAGCTTTTTTGTGAATGTTATATCTTGTTACCTGACTATGTCTTGAGAAACTTTCTGATTGTTACCTCTGATACTTAAGTACCCATTACCTCCAACACAATGACCCTATTGGCTATTTCAGGCTTAAGAAAACTGGATATGTTTCAGCTTTTCTTGGCTATATAGTTTATGGTCATGCAATCAAAAGGCAATACTCGTAATTCTACTATTTCAAAGATGTAATATGATTGGGAACAAGATTTTCTTTAAAGGAAAATTCCAGAGTGCCAAATGAAATCACATCCCCATTATTAATCGTGACCTGGTTCTCTGTCTGCGTAAATACTCTCTGTTTTAATATCATATTAAAAGTTATGACCAACTTAACTGCTGCTAACTGAAGAGTGAGAAATTTACCTAAAGATAAATACTTCTGTTAGCATAACTTATTTGACATGAAATTGTCCCATGTAGGTCCTTATTTGCAGATTGATAGACAGGCCATTGCGTCCAACCATGCCAAAGGGTTTCTACCATGAAACACAAATATTATCATGGGTATGTTGCTTATCATTTACATACAATATCTATGCTTTCATTTTTCATTTTCCCTCTGTCAGAAGCTTCATTATTTTGCACATTTCAAGTTGGTTTCAATTTCTCAATTTCTTAGCCCCCCCCCTCCCCCCTCCTCGCCTCCTCACATGTGCTGATCATAAACATAACGTAAACTTGTTGTGGTATTTGTTCTTTTGGTCTTCTAGGGGGAGGGAATGCATGCCAAAACTAGTCGATACCATATCATTCTTTCTTTTCCCCCTTTTTTGGAAATTATGTTGGAATGTGATTAGCAAACTTCTTATGAACAGATATATAAGGTTCTAAATGATGACAAGTCCTTTGTATCAGTCTTGGAGCTGCTTTGCAAACAAGTAGCTTTTATATATGGTTACTGAGGTCTTTACATGTCCTGCCACTTGAAGCATGTACGTGTAATATGCATCATAATTGTAACTTCAGTTATCATGATCTAGGTTTTTAGCTATGATGGCATTCATTCTCCTGATTGTTTGGCTATCACTGCAGCAGGAATAGCAGTGTAAGTCCCATTCAGATGTGAAAACACTTTCCTATATCTTAGTTTTGCTATTAGATATGTTCTTGTTTGGTTTTCTCATGCAGAGCTCTATCAGAAGTTCCAAGCTCCAAGATAATTGCAGGTGTTAGAGTTGGCCTTGTTGGCGGTCGATTCATCATCAACCCAACTACCAAAGACATGGAGTCATCTGAGTTGGATTTGATAATGGCTGGGACTGATAGTGCCATATTGATGATAGAGGTTTATTCTTAATCTCCTTTCCCTCTCAGAACATTAACGTCAGCGATAATTGTTTTTGCCACATGCATATACCTGAACATGTTAATTTGTGACTAAAGGGGCATCTTACTATCTTTGATCGACATCTTATTCTGATGACTTTTTCTATAAAAATTATTGGTTATGAAGCACTATAAAAAGGTCTAAAAGAGTATTGATCGGCATTACAAGGACATGCGAATATCTCAAAACCAATGCATAAGGCATAGCCATGGATGGAGATGAAATCATGAAGACATTGTTTGAAAAGGTTTTTTCATGATTTCCAAGTTGAAGAACTAAAGTAAATACATTCTAATGATGCTTCCCAGTCAACTCAATGGTAAAAGAAAGGATTATTTACATCCTGGTATCCTATGATATGGCGTAATAACACAAGTGACCCTAGAGTCTATGCATCTACACGGATAACTAGGAAATCACGACTGGGATTACATGAGTAACCTTATTGAAAGTAATTTCAATGTTGCTCAGGGTTACCCGTGTAATCTTAGTCACTAATCTTAGGGTTACCCGTGTAGACACATAAACCCCCGGGTCACCTGTGTAATTACACGAAACCACAGGGTACCGGGATGTAAATAATTCTAAAAGAATATGGTAATAAAATTTTGAGTACCCTTAGGTACACTGGATTCTGAAGATTTCCATTATATAAAAGATTCAGAGAGGATACGAGCTACCAACATTACTGTTGGCCTGCTGTATGTAGTAGAACCTGTAGACAAGTTGGGGCAGTTTGCGGATTTTCTTTGTTTCCTTACTCCAGAACACATAACCTCTCAAGAAATTCTATGGTCGGCTATAGTTTCTTCCACTTCAGAAAAAAGTTTTAACTATTTATTAACCTATATTAACTGTCTGGGTGCTTGAGAGTAGACATGTACTTGAGCATTTATATGCACAATCACAAACAAGTCTCCTAGTGTTCTATAATATAACACAGATGGCTGTGACTCATTGGCGTATACAATGGCGGGTATCCACTAGAATGTTGCACATGGTTGATTTTGATCTGTACAGCTTTGAGGCAAGGCCTTATTGTAGGATGTTTATTATTATTATTATCATCATCTAGCTGTCAATATATTAGACAATAGAAGTTTTGGATTAAAGATGATCACTAATTTCTTTTTGCAAACTCTTGGGTGCACTATTAAATCAATAAGAGCTCACAAAATAGACGATCCTGATTTACTTGAAATGTTTTATAAATAATGATATCACTAATTTTTATTTATTTCTCTACCATGTTCATGTGCAAGTAGGCCTTTTGTTCAGGGATTTGGTCTCTAGACTTACACACAAAGTTCATGAAATTTGGTTATTACCTGTGTACATTGTCACAAAATTGAGATTAACAAATTCTGTAGTCTACCTCATACAGAGGCACGCACACATATGCTATTACACAGTTTAAAAGCTTATGCATAACTCTTATTCCTTGTAGGGCTACTGTAATTTTCTTCCAGAGCGGAAGTTGATTCAGGCCGTTGAAGCTGGCCAGGTAACTTCATTTATTTCTTATCAGTTCTTGTTTCGATCAAACTAGTACTATTCTTTTCTGTTTCGCTGCTAAACTAACATTTTCTTAATATATTTATGATTATTTAAGGGTGTCTTATCTTGGGCTTTCACATGAACAATGTACATAGTTAGCATGACTTGTACACAGAGAAACATACCTAAACCACTTTACAATCCCTAGGACCATCATTGTATTTATGCCCGTTGTCGAAGTATAAGCAGGTTACACAAGGCTGCTCCATACTGTCTTATACACTGTATTAGTGCACACATCTTAGGATATCAGATGTAATATATTTTGAACTATAAAAATAAAAAAATAATGTTGAGTTTAGCAAAATTGGAGAAGAAATTGACATGCATTTTGATCAAGGTTTAAATATCAGATATCAAGGAAATATCAAATGACCAAAATCTATACCGTATTGCGGATATCAGGTAAATATCGGGGATATGTAGTAAATATCGAAGTAACATATCGGATGATGTGCAATATATTAATGTCCTAAAATGGAATACAAGCACGATGAAATCTAAGCAAAAAAAAGTAAATAATATATGTATAGGATCACTAACCGATTGTAGAAACTTACTTAGAGAGAGGAGCCTACTAGAATTTACTAAAAAACTTCGTAGGGTTGGAAATTTGCTAAAAAAAGTTAAAGAAATTTTGCAGAACTATATTGTTTAGCGACAAGTAGTATAAAATAACATATCGGCCAATATATCGACTGATATATCGGCCATGTTGGGAATATATCGCCCTAAAATTGCCAATAAGATGTAAAGGATAACGGGACGATATCCTTTTGTGACATGCCTTATAAAAGGATTTATCGGTGGACATATTAGCTATATTGGGGATATTTAAAACAATGATTTTGATGGATAAAAACATACCTGACAATGTCATTTTCTCTAATTAGGATGATATTGAAATTTAGGGGGATGTACTACTAGAATTAAAGCAAATAAAACACATTTGCGGTCTTACTGTCATAGTTTATATAGATGTTCTTACAATTGAAGGGAAAAAAGAATTATATTCCAACCATAAGACCAACAATGGCTTTATAGGCTAGAATGTTCAACAATTCAAATCATACAACGAAAAAAAGGTGCAACTGAAATAATGTCTAGATGGATGGATATATCTTACAGATTTGATAAGAAATTAGTGAAGGGTATAAATTGAGGAAGTGCATGTGAGGCCAATAAGTCGCTGGTTTTGAATTATAGGATGATATTTAATAGTAACAATGTCTCTGGACACAACTAAATGAACATGAATGAAGGCAGTTAAAGATGATGTAAGAGTTTTTATTTAATCAAACGATGACCGTAAGTAGAGCTGAATGGAAAGAAAATATTCGTGTAGCCTGTCCAAAAGTTTGATACGAACATTCGTAGTACAACTCTTCAGCGTCTTTTTTATTTATTGACATAAATTTCAACATGTTTGGCAGTCGCTGCTTGTTCCTTTTTTTATTTAATTATCATGATGATATGATAACTGTACTGCTGTGTTGATGGGCGTGTAGTATCAAATTTGAATAGAGCTTGTGGCTTTGTCTGGGTCAGCCTTGCTTTTGGCTATAGCATGCCTTGTACTACCACACAAGTACAGCAAACCAGGTCTTGAGCTAGGATCATTGGCTGGGACAAGAAGAAAATTGAGAAGATATCTTAGGGAGCCAGGCTGATTCTTAAGATAGGTTTTTTTAAACTTTAAACATAAATTGGAGGTCTAAAATCTCATTTGCAATGGTTTTGAAGATGTTTAAATGTTCCTAACATAGAGTTTTATTATTTGTGATTGTCGATTAAAGTTGATCATGTTTACATGACTTTTTCATAATTTACATCAAGTTGATTAATTTTTTCATACGCATGCCTTTTGTTAATCTTTTGGTAGAAACTACTACAGCTGTTTACTTCTTGAAGGAAGAAAACAAGTGTAGGGAAAGAAATTGAAACCAAGAGCTGCAGTGATCTCTTAGTTCTAGTCAAGTTATATAACTGCAAAGTCATTTTGGTTAAAACTATTGCGCATATTAGAGTATGTTCGTGGAGAAAATAGTTGCTGACATTTCCATTAATCTGCAATTAAACTCGTTATAAATTTATTTTTTACAACGAAATTCACGCAATAATTCGCCTTTTTATAAGGCTTTTACAATGAAAATATCAAATCAAATATACAACTTCAATTTTCCGATTTGAACAAACGCGGGGTCCGTTTATTAGACCCTCGCTTGCGTGGGTGTCTTTGCCTGTGCCGGGGACTCTTTTCCGTCCGTGGACCACTGTGCAATCCTGATCTTCTTCAGTCGATGATTTAGATGCTAGGTTTGTGGATCTAAGGGATTTGTTTCACGAAGGAAACAAACACCTGATGGGGATCAGCCCACGAAGGGGAAGATCACCAGAGCGGGTGAGATCTACTAGGAGAAATCACACGCTTTCCCTGAGCC